>CM032893.1:5809390-5994390 GCA_019176425.1 Megalops atlanticus
GTTAAATTGGGCTAATTTGGTCTGTGTAGATTAGCAGCTTCGCTTTGCAGCGAGATATACCCTCACGGGCTGATCAGCCACAACAGCCTAACTTTTTCCTTGTCATGAGACTCTCTCCATGGTGACAGTGACATCGTCACTGCGGCCTTCTTTGCCCGCTCTTCCTGGAGCATCAGTCAAGCTGTAGTGTCTGCCCGTCCCTGTAAGCGGTCACTCTGTTAGACAGTGGGGGCAGGCAGAGAGGAGACTGCCCGCTCGGCACAGACACCAGGGGCAGCAGTCTGCCTCAGGGCCTCTTTGGGGGATCGCAAGCCCTCCTCTCTCTCCATCTCTCACTGTCTCCCTTTCTCGCTCTCCTACTCTCTCTGAGCCTCCCTCACTGTCTGTCTTTGTCTCTCCCTGTGTCTTGCTCTCTCTATCTCTATTCCTCCTTCACGCTGTGTCTCTACCACTTTCACTGCCTCAGTATTTTCTTGGGGAGCCATGTTAATGTTGGATCTTTAGCCTAATTAGCTCAACAGGATCAAAGACACTACAGGAAAGGAAAAAAAAAAACATCAGCACCAAAACATCTGCCAGGCTCACATTGTCATTGTGTTCAGGGTTTAATGGGAAAAGAAAACCTCAGCACAATGGGTCTTTGGTAATCTCACATTGTGTTTGGAAGCATTTAGCAAAACCTGGCAGGGTAATCCAGTCCCTCAAGATAAAATGTGCCCTTCATCCTTTTGTTCTGTTTGTATCATTGTTTATATTACAACACAACAATTATGGGGTTCTGTGCCCAGCAGTGAACATTTGCATAGGTACAGAATCCAGCAGAGAGAAATGGAGAGGAAAAACAGGGACAGGTGCAGGCAACAATGAGGTGACCAAAAAGAGGACAGTGCAGCTCGGCCAGTGACTGCAAATATCATGCAGATTACATAAGGGCTTTCATTACAGAGGAGGAGTGGCCAACAACAGGACGGCATGTCCAGTTTGGCCGCTTTACTTATTTCATGGCTCGTACAGTTTTCCAAGTCTTCCATTTGGTAGTTGTGCTGCCCCGGCAAAAACGAGCAAGGCAAGGACACTTTATCTTCTTAGTGCCCCCATGCTGCAGAAGCACAGACAATTCCAGGCACACCTGGATATGCTCTGTCACCCTCAGGCATGGTGATTAATAATCCATGCTACATTAGATTCATTTGTTCCACTCCATCCAGCAATTCTTGTTACCCAGCAGTTGTGGTGCTTTGTAATTTTTCTCACTTCAGATATTAGGCTCTATCAAGTCTCCAGATGTGTGTAAATATTTTGTAACATGTAATATATTCTCAAGAGCGCATCTGTACTGAATGCGACACAGCATCAGGTCCCATGGGGTAGGCCTCAATACGAAAAATGTACATCCAGAGGTGCCCTTTTTTCCGTATTCTGTCACCTGACTGAAACTGAGGTTTAATTACTTATTTTTGTGCTTCTCAATTAACATTTATTTCAAGTAGGTTAATGGTAATGAGAACATGCTCTTGGAACCTGTTCCTTGTACTTTAAGGTGGCATGTTTTAACATATTGATGGCATTTTGTGCTTAATTGCTTTGATCAATCACAATGCATCTAGTTCTGTCTTTAATTGCCCTCAATTGAAAAAGGTCACTTATGCATCCTAGCCCATATGTCAATTTAGAGGTATGAGCTACACACAAGCTGAATCATTGTTAAGCAAGAAGTACACAACCTTACTCTTAAAACCATCATTAAAAGTTCATTAAAATTATGTTGCCTTTAATAAAGCTATGTATACAGAAAATCAGTTTTTACACATACTCCAGTTCTAATTTTTCATTTAGGATTTCAAGCAAGTGCTTTTGTTAATTTCAGTGACCAAATTGACCATTTGTGACATTAATCATAAATTTAACACTGGAATGTATGCTCCCTTTTTCAATAGAATGCTTACCCTTCTGGTTCCAATGGAACCTTTCATCTCCAGCAGAGGGGAGGGAGGGGAGGCAGAATGTCATAACTGAGTGTTGAGCCCTCGCTCCCTGACCTGAGCGCGTGGATCTCGGTGTTCTGCAGGGGTGGATGAACGAGATGCACGCGTATGACCCTGAGGCCTACCACCCGTCCCTCACCCACCCCGTGCACGCCACCCTGGAGGGCTGCCGCCTGCAGCTGGCGTACCCCCGTGGCACCATCCCACGCCGCGCCACCTTCCACGACCCCCCCCATGAGGCCGTCTTCGTCCGCTCGCGCCGCTTCCAGCTGGCCGGCAGCAAGGTGGGTCCTCGGGGCAATCCCCCTTGCCTCACCCGTGTGCCTGTCCTCAAACCTCATGAGGGCCAGGCCTTAAGGGCTCAGTTCAATGTCCTCATCTCTGAATAAAGACTGGGTTACATGCTTTTTTTGTATCTAAACAAGCGTTGCATGTCTTTGATTCTTAGATAATAATGTTCATTAAATTTTGCTGTCTGAACGCTACTGCTGTGTAAAGAGGCTGTCTTTATTTCATTACTAGCTGACAGCATTCGAGAAGCAGCAGCACTACGAAGTCATTCTTTGTCATTTAAAAGCCTCAAGAGCTGTTCTACAAGAAATGTCTTCATAATTATACAAGCATTGCATTTTTTACTCACTGTGTTTGTCATTAAACTCAACTGTCTTACTTATGATGAAGTGTAAGAATACAGAGTATAACAGTACTTGTTTAAATTTGTTGCTCAAAGTGAAGGTCCAAGTGCCACTGTGAAAGTGATTTGTCCCCTTAATTGTGGTGATGAAATGCAACAGGTTTCTTGCTGCTAAAAGCTACCTGCTCTGGGCTTATCTGTTCGAGACAGGCACTCAGTGTTTTTTACATGAAAAGATGAGGCTAAAAGGTGCATAGTGTGGAACACCAGACTAATGGCCCTGTTCAAAAAAACAGGTGTTCCTGTTGCCCGCTGTCCTGGCGCGCAAGCGGGTGTGGAACAAGAAGTACCCCATCTGCGTGGTGCTGGCAGAGGGAGAGGAGGGAGGAGAGGAAGAGGGCCTGGGCGAGACGCATGAAGAGGAGAAGGCGGGGGCGGGGACGGGCCTGCCCCCCCTTGCCCAGCCGGGCATCCCCACCACCCTCTACCTGTTCGGCCGGACGGGACGAGAGAAGGAGGAGTGGTTCCAGCACCTGCTGGCTGCATCTAAGGTGGGGGACCAAGACGGGGACCAGGACAGCGGCTCCAAATCCGGTAAGGGGGGAGAAATGAGACGGCTGCAGGTTCGAATCTAGGGAAAAACACTGCTGTTGTGCTCTTAGCAAGTCACTTAATCAGCTCTATAAATCGAGCTTATGTTAAATGATTGCTATGTCTGTTACCGTGACTTAGGGTTTCTGTTTAGGAGATCATGTACTGTTAAAGGTACAGTGCATTTTGTCCTCCATGTTGTGTATTTTCTCTGGGCCTTTTGAGGAAAATACGACCCCCATTTTGTGGTTCTCTGAAAGCCACAGAGCTGAAAGTAACTTCCTATAAGTCAAAACTGGCAGATAAGAGATGTAAAAGCATATAGAATATAAGAATATCATTCCCTTAATTAGTATAAAAGGAACATGTTATTATCATTACCATAATTTGTTGATAGGGACCTAGAAATAGCAAAGGTCCTACATGCATGGTTAGTCCAGCTAAACACTTTTCTAGCATTTTTGTATGCTTGTTGACTTTCTTTATTAGACATTATTAGATATCCATGATAAATGGTACCTGCAAAGTCAAACTACTGAGAATTTTAATGACAATTGTCCTTGGTAAGGCTTTATGAACCACTGAATGGATGGAGCGATCATTTATTAACAGTCTCAGTGATTTTAACCATGGGATTTTACTGAAGAGAGGAAAGTTTATCCATTGGTTTTCAAGCAAGTTATTCACAGCACATGGTGGATCTGCCCATCATGGATTTCAGTAATTCGCACTCACCTGCTACCACTGTTGACCTGCTGTGTGACACTTGCCCCCAACCCTGCCCCCCCAACCCAGATGTGTCCGCACAGCAGGGGTCCAGCCCCACGGATCAGGCGCAGTGGGATGGGGGCTCCAGCAGGGGGAGCTCTGAGGACATCCCCTCGCTGCTGCGGCTGAAGGACCTGGCAGGCAGCGTGCGGGAGAAGATCCTGCTGGACTACAGCTCCTACATGGCCCGATTTGTGAGCCCGCCGCCCAGCCCCTCCCATGTCACTGGGGACAGCTCCTCGGACAGCACCAAGGTGGGGGACCCGGGGGCGCCAGCACCAGTCAGGCCAGAGCGATAGGGCTGGTTCCTCTGTGTTTTACACCCCAGATCCAAGCACTGTGGTCAGCACCATCCAACCAAACACCACCAGTGACATTAATGTGTTACATAGAGTGGAATTCCTTAACTATGATACACAAGAACATGCCCTAAGATTTTCTCCAAGGTTTACCTGGCTTTGGTATGATCAATTTATGGCTTCAACGAATTTAGAACATATGTTTAAACAATAATTTACAGGTCTGCATGGATCTAAGCACCTGAAATCCAACAGGCTCCAAGCCTAATTTACCTGACCACCAATCCAAGCTTGAAGACCATTGCTTGTCACTGCAACGATAGTATCACCTTGTTTCTTTAAAAGACTGCAGCTATCCAGATTCTCTGTATGGTGAGGGATATCTGTGGGGGCTTTTAATGGCTTCAGTATCACTGATTTTGTTCATTGTGAGGTCGTAGAATTTACAGCTCACTCCTCCTCAGCCACGCACCCCTGTTTCTCCTGCAGCCCTGTGACCCTGCCAGCAGCAACGGTGAGGCCCAGACAACCTGGATCAATGCCCTCATTGGGAGGATCTTCTGGGACTTCCTCCGTGAAAAATATTGGGCCAATCAGGTGGCCCATAAGATCCAGAAAAAGCTGACGAAAATCAGGGTGAGTAAAGGGGGAGAGGTTTTACAAAGAACTGGCACCCAGGAGCCTTCAGGTGACTGAGCACCAGGTTCCATAATGCCAACAGGGAGCAAATTAAAGCTGGCACATGGTCCAGGAGAGGGTTATGGCTAGTCATACCCACCTCACTTTTTGAATATAGGCCTCTGTTGCCATCTCTCTGTAAAAATGTTGAGATACTCTGGTGCTTTAGTTATTCAGATAACAGATGCTAAACTTGAATGTAAGGTGTTTGTTGATGAGTGATGTACAAGAGGTAAATGCTGGGTGTGGAAATGGATAAAAAAACACCGCTAGCTTGGAGTCTGAGGAGGAGGACACACCAGGCCAGCGTGGACAAGGTTGTTGACCCATGTGTTGATATCAGAACATGAGGAGATACAGATAGGAGAGGTGGAGATGGGTAGAGGATGAAGGATGACTACAGGTGCATATGCTGAAGGAGGAGGACTGAGGCAGAGGCTGGGAAAGGTGCTGGAGACAGCTACCCGGCAGTCCACAAACAAGAGCTTTTCGTACGACCCCAGTTCAGCCAGTCTGGGGTGACTCTGTGTAGGGATCATCTGAAAACTTCTCTCCCATATTTGCCATTTTAAAACAAGCGGAACCTGCATTTCAGACTTTCAGGACTGAACGAGTTTGGGCCACGTCTCCGGGCTCTCGTTTACTGCTGTGTCTCTGCACGGCTGTGCTGACATCTGAGAGAGCTGACCAGCTCCTCTGTGTGAGCCTGCAGGTCCTTGTCAGGGGACTTGTGTAAGCCGCATGCGCGGTGAGACAGCTGATCCGTCATGGCTGACACGGTGATTGTTGGAGGCCCCACAGAAGTGACCCAGTCAGCTCCTCTGGCAAACGCCTCCACTAACTGAGTTTCTCCCTCACTCTCCCGGCTCCTACAGTATAAATCACCTCTCAAGGCCTCTGTTATGTTGGTTTTCTCATTCATCTTTTTGCTTCCAAGGGAATCGAAAAATGGCTTTTATTATTTTCTCTGTGAGTAAGAGAGCAGTGCCTTTGTTCCCTACATTCATCTTTGTGCTTCTTTGTGTCATTGCTTATTTAGCCACAGTAGATTTAGGGAGAAATGTGATTTGTTTTACTTTGTTTCAGCTCATCCTAAAGTTCCCAAAAGGACAGCCAATTTCTTTGAAAAAAATGTAATGGAAATATTGTAGCTATATTGTGGGTGTATTATAGCCATGCAAAGAATAAGAGGGCAGCTTTTATGTAGGTGTGGGAGATCTTTTTTGGGAAGAGGGGATTTTTAAACCCCACACAATTACCAAACTGTCCCATCCTCAAGCATAAAAACGTTTTGTGTCAGCTGTTCATGGCATCCCTCCTCCATTCCTTCTCTTCCTCACTTCTATTGCCATGTATGATGGGCGGGGGGGGGGCATGGGTGGGGGGCTGTTCTTGTGTGACCCACAAGACTCCAAGCCAAAGATTTGTACCCCTATAGTCTCACCATCAGCAACCCTTATTGTATTCAAATTCATACCTACAGAATATGCTTAATTTTTGCTTAACAGGTGGGCTTGGTACTGGACTTTGTGTTTTTGTTTAGCATTTTCTTACGTTAACAGTGCTGCTTCATGTTTCCTCTTATGTCCCTCTACAGCTACCATACTTCATGAATGAACTGACCCTCTCCGAGCTGGACATGGGCACATGTATGCCACAGGTGGTGAGCACCTCCAAGCCCTCTGTCGACAACAGAGGTGAGGCTTTGTGGGGGGGATATTCTGGCTTTGTAATACATTTCTGTTCTGTGTGTAAGAACATAATACGAGATGGTGTTACCATGCTGTAATCTGCTATTGGGGGAATAATGCTTACCCTTGCTTTTTCTGTGTGTGTGTGTGTGTGTGTGTATGTGCACTTTGTGCAAGGCTCAGGATTAATCAGTCTCAGAGCCCACCACAGAGGAAGCTGGCACTGTCTCAGAGGAAAGATTTTTCCGGTCCACCATGTTTGAAGCAAAAAGTGATCACTGCATGGTTGTGTCCCTCTCTTTGAAGGGAGGTCTAGAGTTGGAACTGGAGGTGGTGTACACAGCGATCACTATGCTTAAAGACCATAGATTGAGTGCTGTGGTTGTGTCTCTGTTTGGGACAGGTCTGTGGTTGGAGCTGGAGGTGGCCTACACCGGCTCTTTCCAGATGACCCTGGAGACCAAGATGAACCTGTGTAAGCTCGGGAAGGAGGGTGGGGCAGAGGCCGACAGTGTGCCGGAGTCTGGCAGCGTGAGGTATAGCTTGTTCCTCAGAGGATGCTGTACTGCTCCCTGTTTTGCTCTCTGCTTCGGTTCCTGTTCCATTCCCTATTGCATTCTGTTCCACTTTCTTTCAGCTCTGTTCCACTCCCTTTTGACTCCGCCCCCTGTTCCTCTCTCTGTTCCTCTCCCTGTTCCATTCTGTGTTTAACTCTCTGTAGCTCTCCCAAGAGATGTCATGTAGGTGTGTGCAATCAGAGCATCTGCTCTCTAGAGTGTTCTACTATAGTTTATGTGGATCATAGAGGTTATGACATCCTTTTCTTTCATGTAACCAATCAGTTCCAGTTAATTCTGAACTCAGCTGGAACAAAAGTCTATACACATTCAGTTTCTAATTTTGTAGAGCTTGGCTTGAAGGTCCAGTGTCCTAGCTATCACACCATATTGCTCATCCTCATGCGTGTGCAAGTATGCATTCCCCTGACTCTCTTGTGTGCTTTGTGTCAGCTCCAGGCCCAGGCTGTGTGTTCTGGCTGACAGTGATGAAGAGTCCTCGAGTGCTGGCTCCTCTGACGAAGAGGAAGTACCACCCTCCGAGCCCCAGGGAACTCAGGGAGACAAGGGCACTCCTGCTGGTGCTGACATGTAAGGACATTCTGAACAGCTGCCTGTGGAGAGCCAGTTCTTCATATCAGCAGGATGGGTGTCTGGATAGGCTGTGAGAATGAGACAAGCCCAAACTCATGATACAATAATTATCTGTCTATCTACACAGTAGTCGTGCAGTGCTGATGCCAAAGAGAAAAACAACTACTTTTTACCTTCAATTCAGGCAAAATGATTTGTGTTCAGACAAGGGAGTGGCCATACCTGTTATAGGTTTGCCAGTCCATAGATATCTACAACCACTTTTTGGCTGTCTTGGATGAGATAGTAATGATAATGAGCAAACATATCATCCTAATTAAACTGTACATTTATACAAGTGATAAATGGTTAGGTGGTTTAACCCTTAAACAGACAAAATCATGTTGACCCTTTCTGCCTTCTCTTCCTCCAGTCACGGTGGCTGCAGCACCAGCAGGAAGATTTTGAGGTTTGTGGACAAAATTGCCAAGTCCAAGTACTTCCAGAAGGCCACAGAGAATGAGTACATCAAGAAGAAGATAGAGGAGGTGTCTAACACACCCCTCCATCTCACTGTGGAAGTGCAGGAGCTCTCTGGAACACTGGCTGTGAACATTCCACCACCCCCTACTGACCGAATATGGTAAAGCACTTGCACAACCTAAATTTTTCATTAACATTATGGGCATCTGAGGATCCCTAACATAGGACTTTTCTTTCTGTAATGCACATTTTTTCCTTCTTGTAGAGACCCCTTACACCCTTTTTATGCAGGTGAAAGGAAAGACAAGGTAGTGAACACTGTGTTGTGAACACTGGCTATTGTTGTTGACACTGGATGACAGTGGATGGGGTAGCCATGTAACATAGGGTTGCATAGTGGGTAAGGAGCAGGACTCATAACTGAAAGGTTGCTGGTTTGATTCCCTGCTGGTGCGCTGCTGCTGTACCCTTAGGCAAGGTACTTAACCCACAATTGCCTCAGTAAATATCCAGCTGTATTAATGGATAACATTGTGAAAATACTGTAACCTTTGTAAGCTGGTCTGGATAAGAGTGTCTGCCAAATGCCAATAATGTAATGTAATGGATGCCTGTGTGTCTATCAGACTGTCCACATCACAAGGTTGCAGTTACAGTATTTCACTGCAAGAGGTCAAGGTTGAAACAATGACCTGCTGAGGGTCTGAGATCTCAGATTCCTCTTGCATGATATGTGATTTACCTTTATCCACCTCCCCTTTTTGCAACTCCCTCTTGTTTGCTTCCATCAAAGCAATTATTTAGATTGTTGAAATATTTTAGTTTGACATAAATGATTTTTGCCTTAAAATATTTTACTTTGACAGGAATAGACATTTTTGACATTGTTGACTTTTGACGTTTTTCTTCAGTCCTATTCATCAGTGTTTTGGCTTTGTGTGTACTTACCCCCAACATGAGCACCCACTGGCATCAACAGATGTAGTATGACCTCATAGAAATGAATGGACACCTAAGCTTCGGCTACGGCGTGTGGGCAGGTGTCCATGTTGGCTGTAGACCTGGCAGTGGCTAGAGCTGAAAGCAGGGGAGGGAAACTCTAAAACTATTAAGGCATGTTGTGACCTCATTAACCACCATTACTCTGGTTGGACTTTTTTTATTAGAACTATGGGGTGAAAGTATTCTGGCGCCTTTGAACCTGAAATACATGTGTGTGTGCGTGTGTGCGTGTGTGTGTCCACCCGTGTTTAGGTACAGTTTCCGGGTGCCCCCCCGCCTGGATCTACGTGTTAGGCCAATGCTGGGTGAGAGGGAGGTCACCTTCACTCATGTCACCGAGTGGATCGAGAGGAAGCTGCAGCGGGAGTTCGAGGTCAGTCCTTCACATGAAAAGCACTCCTCGCAGAGCAGGGTCCTGGGGCACCAGGGACTTTTACTCTGAAGGGCAGACCAGCCCTGCTTACCCCTGGCCCTGGACTGCCCGCCAGGCATTTAACCCATCTGATTCAACTAATCGCTAAACCAATTTAGCCCTCCCTGGGTCTGAGAGTGCTAGTGGTTTAAAGAGAGTTCGAAAATCTGCTGGATTAAAGCCCTTTGCAGATTGGATTCAGGTCGCCCTGACCTAGATATCCAATACTTCTCTTGAAAGCGTTTCCAACTATATCTTCATGTATTGTCTCTGTGAAACCATTATAGCAATGAATTTGACTGCAACAGAATGCAATTGCAAACTCACGTTGTTCCTAATGGGAAATTGTCTTTCGTTAAGCACAGAAACATGAGGCAATGGATAGAATTCTGGTCCACCCCTTTAACGTATAGAATAATATTGTTAATGTTGTTCTACAGTTTATAATCAAGCAAACAAACTCTTGATTAATATGTACATAATAAGTTATCATGCACTGCATATTTGATATGACAACTTAACACTCTCATTTCCAATACACAGCTATGCTCTGTGGCATGGTGAACTATCATTAAATTATTACTTTATTCTGTACAGCCAAGTGAATGCATTTGTGAACTCAGTAAACTCAGTGGTAACATTACAGAATCAGACTGTGGTTTGGTTTTTGAGTGCTTTGAACAGTGGGGTTGCCTTGTTTGAGCTACCTAAAACCACTCACTTACCAACGTGTCTTTTGGGGACATCTCTTTCAGCCAAACTGGCAGATGAGGCTGTTTTTTGGTATTTAAATCAGAAACAAACACATTCCTGCTCGCCAGTCTCCTACACTGGCATGTCTGTATTTGGATTCATTAACTGCTGGGACTCTCAGCTCTGTTGTCTTTTTTACCTTTGCAGAAAGTGCTTGTGATGCCTAACATGGATGACCTCTACCTCCCCCTAATGCACTCTGGCCTGGACAGTCCTCCAACATCCCATCATTCCCCGGTGCCACACTCTCACCAGTCATCAGAGGACATGGTGCAGGGGGAGGATTCTGTGTTTGAGTAGCGCCCCGCAGTGGAGATGTACAGAAACGCAGTCCCATGCTCTGAGCAGCCTTCAAATGGATATGTGAAGAGGGTGGAGGGTAGGGGCAGTGCACTGCTAAGCTGTAAGGAGAGATTGGGTCCCCTGTCAAACACATGGGTCTGCAGTTCATAAGACTGACAGGCTGGAGCTGGTGATTAGACTGGCCTGCTTTGGAGGGGAGTGAAATGGGTGCTACTGACTGAGCACAAGAGACATCAGCACCCCCTGGAGTCCAGCACTGGGACAGCATATGTGAACAGCTTGAACGTTCAGTCTGTAAGCAGTACCAAACTGAGATGCTGCTGAAGAAGAATATTTAAAACAGTACCAAGTGGACTTGGGAAAAAGATGTGCAGTGAAGCATGCTGGGATAGCTTTGTGGACTTCCATCTTGTTACCATGAGGTTATCCTCATTGATTCTGGAGCTCAAAAAGAGAAGACTCCTAACTGAACTGCATGGGCAAGGGGATGTCGCACCATCGAGGTGTGGACCTGGACCTCTCCCTCTCCTTGTAAAAGCTGTCTCCTCATGAACAGCTGTAGAGGCCCGCAGCTGTGCCGCGGTTTGACGGACCCGTCCGGCAGAGAGGGTTCAGACAGGTGCCTGCCAATTTTTCATGATGTGTCGTGTCAGTAAAGAAAGGGAATTCCAGTGGCTCCTGCATGTGTGTTTGTACAGCGCGTTCCCTCTCTGATGCCCTGTTGATGGATAATAAAAGAGTGGTAACAGAGATGGAGCTGCTGGGCTGTAAGGGCTTGTTTTTCCTCTCTGTGCTGCTCTGTCTCTGGCTACCTGAGCAGGAAGGGCCCTCGACTGGACCAGCAAGGCTCACATTTTGAGTATGTGAGTTTCGGCTAAGAGAGAGCCAATTGCGTAACTGTGTGCGAGTGTGTGTGGGCAAGAGTGTGTTTGTGCATATGTTTGTGTGTGCAGCTGAGTGTGTGAGTGTGTCCGTGTGTAACTGAGTGTGTAAGTGTATAGCTGTGTAGTATAGTGTTTACATGCGTACTTGTGTTTGGATGTGTGTGCATATGTGTGTGTGAGTGCAATTGCGTGTATGAGCGAGTTTGTGCATTCATGCGTGTGTGTGTGTATGTGAGTGTGTATAACTGAGTGTATACTATAGTGTGTGCAATCATGTGTGTATGTGTGTCTCTCTAAGTGTCTGTGTGGGTCTGTGTAATTGAGTGTATAGCATATTGTATGCGTTCATGTGTGAGTGTGTGTGTCTGTCTGTGTGTTTGTGTGAGTGTGTGTAATTGAGTGTATAGTATAGTGTGTGCATTCATGCATGTGTGTGTTTGTGCACGTGCGTGTGTGTGCGTTCATGCATGGACGTATTTGTGTGTGCGTGCAAGTGTGCATTAAATGCCTCCATGTCCTTGGACTGTGTGCAAAGTTAGGCAGTGAGTCACACTGCAGATTATGGTGTCTCACTGGGAGCTGAGCACCACCTCAGAGCTCTGCATTTCAGCAACAGTGAACAGACTGTCAGAAAGGACTGCTTCTCTGTACTGCTGTGGGCATTGTTTAGGATGTTCAGATGGAACATTACCATTAAATAGACATGTACAACATCCAGTATAAATATACCCCACTGATATATATCATTCAACATTTACTATTAAATACAACTGTGTACCATTCAAGGTAAATGTCCTCCATTTAATACTCATGTTTACCATTCAAGGCAAAAATTTAACAGCAAATACCAATTTATACCATTCAAATCAGATGTTTAAAATTAAAGAGAAATATCTGCTACTCAAGGCACATGTATAGATTTTCAGTAAAAGTGAACCTTCTTTATTTGTTAGATTGCAGATAATGAACCCTGTTCCTGTTGTAGAATTCTGAGAACATGTCGATCATTCAGCCCTCACTGGGACAGAAATGCACACCGAGGCTGAGGAGGTGGAAGGATATTTATTGTAAATACTGTTCAGTGTTTAACATTGTGGACGCCCTTTGAAAGGACCCCTCTACACCTCCTCCGCCTGTGCCTCAGGAACCTTCTTGAGCAGATCCTTCTTCAGGGGGCCCTGGGAGTCCGAGAGAAGAGGGGGCAGGCTCAGGGTTTCATCAAAAAAACAGGAAAGCACCCTAAAGTCCTTATCCCGCACTCACCATAAAGGCTCTCTTCTCCTGGGCTGTCTGGAAGCGTCCGTGACCAAACTTGGAGGTGGTGTCGATGAACTTGAGCTCGATGGCCTCCCTGGCCTTGCGGGATGTGTGTGTCAGTAGGGACTGTGATACACAGACAGACACGTCCATTTCATTTTCATACGGGAAGCTTTGCCCGAGTAAAAGTAAAAAGAACACGATTTTTAAACAGCACCTTTCATTCACAGTCAGGCATCACATCTTTTATTCAGACCCAGGCACCGTACCTTTCTGAGGGTGAGGACACGCTTCTTAGGGCCAACGACACAGCCCTTCAGCATGAGAAAATCATTGTTTACATCCCCGTAGTGAGGAAAGCCGCCCTAAAGCCAGATATCAGCACAGGGAACAGGGAGAGATGTGAACAAGGGAGAGGTCGAAGGCAAAGATTTTTTTTCCTATGCATATTCTGGCCAGATTCAGTGATCTTTATGGTATGAGGATCGGTTGACACGGAGGCCTGACTGAATAGAATACTCCAACCAGATCAGGAAATCTGCATCTCTGTAGCACTAGCATGCTGTACTATTTGAAAATGAATCCCAGGGAAAGTATTTATCTGGAAATGCCAATCACCCATCAAGTAACCAGCCCCATACTAAAACTCACTCAGAAATGCTATGTCCAACAAAACACCCTCCCTGGGTTTTGTTTTCCCCATCGGTGCCTTTTAAACTTTGGTTACATTCTGGACCCAGATTTTCTCAGTGTTTCTCAGTATGATTTATATAGCTATTTCTTACATTCTGATTACTTATTAGAACTTGAAATCATATTTAATTATTCCATTTGCAGTCCTCAGTTTCACCTTACCAAGGGTGTAATGGTCTTCTGAGTCGTATCGTAGTTTGTGGAGGCATTGTTGCGGATCACTTTCCCCTCTTGGACATGGACCCCTTTGCCAATACGATAGATCTGTGGGCAGGAAAAAATGTTTAACAGCCTTTTTACAAAGAAGTCAGAGGCCAGAAGCTCAGCAGCAAATGGGGCGGTTTCAACACAGAGCAGTAATGGTGCTGCCTCTGCATAATTCATTACATTACATTATTCATCTTACCCAGGGTAGCTTAGATAGTTTCCATTTTACACATTATCAGCATATAAAGGACAGCTGGATATTTACACAAGCAATCTTACTCAAGTACCTTGGGCTTAAATACAGTGGTTGTGTTTTGCCCTTACTTCCTTCAGCCATCCAGTTATGAGTCCAGTTCCTCCAAATACTAGCCCCTACGGCTGCCCTTAACTATTGCTGACCTGCATTCATTTCTATTAATATGAGTTTAAGAGTTTTGAAATATGAAACCCAACACCACAACAGTTCCCATGGTAATGGGGGTGGCTGCGATTGTTTGCTGCTGCAAGCACTTCCTCCATAACTACATTGCACAATCTCTTTCCTCAGTAGACAGCTTTATGCAAGGTTTATATAACTTCTACATTATCTCTATCAAGGGCATTAAGGCATTGTCTCTCCTCTCGGATTGGAAGCTGTAACCGTATCGGTTCAGTTCAGTCCCAACCGTACCGCTGGCCCGAATTGCTCTAGGATGAACTGATTGCGTTGATAAGATTTCGGGAATTATGAATTACGAAAGCTGGTGCTACAGAAGTCCTTAGGGGTAATCTGGGTAGCTCCCGTGGCTCGCCACTCCAAACACACCCTCCATAATCTCATTCTAATTCAATTAAATCCAGCGTTTTATTCCATGCAATGAAGAGACACCTTCTTGTTGAGCTCCGTGCGGTGGTGGTAGCCCTTCTGTCCGGCGCGGGCGATGGTGTAGCCCACCCGGGCGGGGTGCCACGCCCCTATGCAGGCCACTTTGCGCAGACCCTTGTGGGTCTTTCTGGGCAGCTTTTTGGTGTGCCAGCGGCTGGTCACCCCTGGAAGAGGAGAGAGAATGGATCAGCCCGGCTGGGGGGGGCTGATAGGTATGGGCTCGCTGGGTAAACACCACATACCGGCGTTCACCTGGGATGAACCCAGGGGGGTAAAGAATAGCACTCAGAGACATTAGCAATCCCTTAAACCCATTTAATCCTATTTATTGAGTGATACATGACCATGGAAACATAAGGGGGATTGCTTTCTCTTGCAAAGTCAATGCAACAGTATATACCATAAAGTATAATACCCAAAATATCAGGTATGCACATTTCAATATCAAAATATAAAATACATGTTAAAAATATGTATGTTTTTGCTGGTTGTAGAAGAGATAGCTGACCACCTGCTCTTGGGATCTTCCGCTCTTCTTCATCTCCTCTTTAGTACCTCTATTTATACTGGCTGTTCTCCTGTTTAGCTTCTGGCAGACATCCTGCCCCCTCCATAAAGAAAAACTCATAACTGAGCCTGCTTTTCAAAACTGTTGTTGTTTATCTCTGCTCCACTACCTCTCAAAAACACTCCGATGTGCTATATACAAATTAATTTTGAGTTTTCTTTTTCAGAGAAACCTGTGCAATCCTAAGCAGGCTGTTTTCACGATGGGACACTTCATAGATGTGGCTCCTTTCCTGTCTGAAATCTCTACCTGGAAGATAAACTATTATCTCAGACTCAGTCTGACTAACACAGACAACTTCTGGTTACAAGCTAAGCCCTGACATCTCCATGATCTCTGTATGGTTCTACATTATTTCCCACACACCCACAATACATCTTCCTACACAGAGCACTTCAGTTTGGTGACCTTGTCCTTTACTCAGAAAAATTACAAGCATAGATCTATTTCACACCTCCCACTATACCTAACTCTTTTACAATGCCACTTGGCCTGCTACTCTGTATCAGCCGGTCTTTCTGTCTGTATCACCAGACCACATTCAGAATGCTGTTGCTGGACTGGTCTTTATTCTCTCAAAATACCATTTTGTCTTGCAAATTCGAGACTGCGATGCTGTCTTACAGAGAAGCATATGCTGGCCCCAAGGGGTGGAATCAACTACTCCTAACTGTTAGGACTGCAGAATCTTCACTCCTGTCTCCCTGTATTTGGATCTGTCCTGTGCACCCAAAATCTGACCACTTAATCTGTAAATAAATTCTGACATACCTTAATGTAGTTTTTCAGTTTATTGTCAGCCACTATGAATATGGGAGTAAGATAATTAATATTAATGTCACACTCATGAATCGTGGCACAGTGTAAACACTGTGACTTTGCATTTGCATTTATTCATTTGTGCTCTTTTCTAGAGCAACGCACTTAAAAAGCATCCAATACGGTTTGGCTATTTGCCACGCAGATACTGAGCCATTCCTTGAAATGTAGTGGCATTGTGGGACACATTGCCACAAGGGTAGTAAGAGCTATCACAAAGGTGCACATCTGTAAAGTATTAACACTGATTTACAGACACCAGGTTTTTACCTACACAAGTTTGTATCACCACAGCTGTAAGCTTGAGGAGGCACCAGGTTTTTATCATCTTTGTGTAAAATGTGATGCATTTAAAAACTACAAGCCTTGGCCACAGTGTCAGCAGGGGGAGAAGTCTGACTTATGGTGCTGTTCCTTTCACAGATCACTGTTAGGTTCTGCATCCAGTGTGTATTTTGGATTTTCAGATATTTTACCTTATCGCAAGGGAGTTGTTTGTCTATTAATGCGGCTTAGCTGATCTAAACTTGGAACGCTGGCACAGAATTGTAGGAAATTCCCTTCAATGGAAAATCGCATAGCAGGAGTTGTTCTAAAGCGGCGCCTCAGACCTTTTACACCGTGGCCCTTGGTGACCCCGATGACGTCGATCATCTCGTCCTGGGAGAAGACGCTGGAAACGGGGACGGGCTGCTCCAGCCTTTCTCTGACCCAGTCAACCTTCTCTGCCACGGTGCCTCCATTCAGCTGTATCTCCATCACATGGGCCTTCTTCTGCCTCAGAGGCAGCAGCCGCATCTGCATGCACACAACAGTGTGCACACAAACACACATGCATACAGACGCGCACGCACACACACACACACACACACACACACCATAGACTTCAGAGGTGCTCAAATATATATCAAAATATATCATATATATCATAATTTCATGGGTATGCATCCACCATACAAAAGAGCCCCATGGTTGCTTTAGTTATACATATTTATTATAAAGTATTGTAAAGTAGATGTACTTAAAATCAACCATAGATCATATATAAGAAATATCGGCTCGTGTCTTTTTTTCGTGAGGTTGGAAATACAGACAGAAGTACAGGCGGGACGGTCGGTTCGGTTAGCATGACCACGCAGAAAGCACAGGGCTCTGTGTCTCCCTGCCTAAAGCAAATTTAGCTCGGGTCGTCGGCTGCCGTTACTCCACGCCTGCGTGGTCTTCGCTCCCTCAGCGCTCCAGACAGGAATAAACCAGGGTGAGCAAATTGCATCACGTCTTCCGCTGCTTTTACAACTCATAATCCGTCAGACGGTTCACAGTTAAAGGCGTTTTTCACAATGCGTTTAATGCTGTACGCGTTTAACATTTCCTTACATTTCCACTGCTTTTTCAAACAAGGTGGCACGGCAGTAAGTTGGTTGAGGTGAGCGCGTGGGCGCGCTCGAGTCGTTTTTATTGCCAAGGTAATCATGCTGCAGGAGCCGGTTTCTAAACGCGGGCCGGTTTAACGGGTCGATTATTTTTAACTGCCATTTGTAACCCCATACCCGTGTTCTGGAGGCAGATATGTAAGACGACATGACGCATCTCCGTTTGAGACGGCTGGGGGGCAGACGAGGGGCTTGATCGAATCTTTCTGCAGTATGTGGTAAAAACAACACAAACCCGCTCCTTTCTTCAAACAGACGTTCACAGCAATCCCAGTACTGCAGTGCCTACAAGATGAGCATTAAACCCCCAGTGTGTTCATACAAGTTGCCAGTTTCGTGCCAAGAGGACAAATCTGTTTTGGGTGTGTGTCACAAATCTTGAAAAAGGTCTCTTTACCGCAGATCTCATTGTGACAGAGAGACAGACACCCAGCCATTCAGGTGATACTTAAAAGAGCAGTGCTCCTCAGCCTTAGCCGTGAGGCTCCACTGTGTGCTGTTTACTGCTCCAGCTGAGC
Source organism: Megalops atlanticus (assembly GCA_019176425.1). NCBI lineage: Eukaryota > Metazoa > Chordata > Actinopteri > Elopiformes > Megalopidae > Megalops > Megalops atlanticus. The sequence continues at coordinate 5,827,364 of CM032893.1, forward strand.
TAAGGTAATTGGGCTTCAGTTGTTAACTGAATACTTCCATGTTTCTAACACACTTTTTACAACTCATTGTTAAAGGTTTGTTATTCTAAAAACAAAGGATAACAGTATATCGCTGTCAATTGAAGTAAAATTCAAACGGAAGCATCCTATTAACTGCTTTAGCTAATTTGAGAGAGACTGAAAGCTTAACTGAAAACCAGTGTGCCCAGTGTGTTGATGAAACACTGGGTATTCTGCAATTGTGTCACAGTCCATGGGCCCATATGGGACACACCTGTGAGTGGACAATGACCCGAATCACTGAGCAGTACTTCTTCATGGAGGCGAAATCTTTCTCCAGCTGCTTCTTCCCTGTTTCATCTTGCCACTTCTTGGAGTACTTGGTGAAGGCCTTCTTCTTGCTCTTATACCTAAGACACAGATTCATCTGATGACGATAACCACCATATGACCCTTGACCTTAAAAATACATGCCACTGCTTGATTAGCGTTTTTACTGCAGCGTAGGCAAGTCTTGTTATGTTGTTTGGTGGTCTAACCACAAAGTAGTACCAGTGGGACCAGAACAAAGAACTTTAGGTGCTGCAATTAGCCCCATTTTGGTTTTCTCTTTGGACGCATATCGCTTTTTCCCATGAGGAAAACTCGACTGTACGCACCAATTCTTGTAGAAGCGGCGCTTGCACTCGTCACTGATGTGCTCTGCGAAGATGGTCTTGAACGCGCGGAGGCCACGGATGGTCTCAATGTACCCCACCACTCCAACCATGATGACAGGGGGCGTCTCGATGATGGTCACCGCCTCCACCTCCTCTCTTTTGGCTATCTCTATTGGTTGTTGGAGAGAGGGGAGGAAGTCATACCAGATCATCCAAGGAATACATTGTGAAACTGTTAGCACAACTGACCCGTTTTGGTGTAGTCTGTGACAGAAGCCTACGCTTGGTGGAATGTACTGTGCATCTGGGCACCCGAAATACTGAACAATGACTGAATTTTTCTTAGTACTATACAGAACATTGTTATGTATCTGGAGAACTGTGAATTATGTCGTAGACCTCACAGTTTGTATTTCATTTAAATACAATATTCATTAGTGTTCACAGCCAGATATTTACTGAAAAAATAAATGTAAACTGCATCATAGGGTACAATGGCTGTTACCAACCCAGGTCTTGAACCTATGACGCCCTGGTTATAAGTCCTGAACCTTAGCCACTGTGCTGCACTACTGGAACCATGTGTGCTCAGAACGTACTCATCCCCGTGCGGTGCACCTCTCGCAGGGTGTGAGTCATGCCCGCCTTGTAGCCCAGGAAAGCGGTCAGGTGAACCGGGAGGCTGCGGTCATCCTTGGGCCAGGTGCGCACCTTGCCCCTGTGCTTGCGGCTCCTCTTGTGGGGCAGGAAGCCCATGTGCCCGTGGCGGGGGGCATGGAACTTGCGGTGAGACTGCAAGAGAGAAAGAACATGCCCACATTGCACGGTTACCTCTCGCCAGAACGTTCCGCCAAATCGGACACCTTTGGAGCTGAAATTGTTGCGTTCTTCTGAAATAGATTGGAGGAAAAGGTTCAGTGGGAGGTTCATACTGTGTTTTGACATTGTATTATTTGAAATTCTGATAAACGCTATTCAGAAAACACCAAAAGTATTCTCTTAAAGTGGCAGCCATAAGAGCTGAGGACCATTAAAAGCATTCCATTGAAAACTCTAAAATGCTGTGTGTGTATTTAGAACTGCATACATTCTACTTGTGACAGGAACTGCATCAGTCCACTCAGTCCTGTGATCTTCAGTGATGTCAGTGACAGGAGACTCCTCCCACTCATCACTGTGATGACCACCCTCACGTCTCCATGTGTAGAGCTCACGTTTCAGTAGATGCCAACCAAACCTGAAAGGCCCTGTAAATTGAATTGGCCCAGCCCTCTGTGTGCCTCATGCTCAAGTAACTGTCCTACCCATGACTCAAATGACTCAGCTTCGCCCTCTAGGGGTGGAGACAGGTGACAAATGTGACTCACACAGCATCATAAACAAGTCAGCAGTGAACAGGTATGACAAAGAGTGTGTTGCTCTCTTAGACTGGGGAGTCCACATTGCGGCCACTGCAGTAAGTGAAGAAATTACATTACATTACACGCATTTAGCACATGCTCCTCTCCAGGGCAACTTCCAGCACATGAGAACATAAGTGTACACCATTCAAGCATCACCTCAAGATAATTTGCGCTATTCTGAAATTAAGACAGCCTAGAAACTATGGGAGGTCATTAAATACATACACTCCCATAAATCACATACAATGGCACTAAATCACATAACATTAATAAGCTATGGCAATAATACACGTAGATAAGCAGGAAGTAAAATAATTATTACAGTAAGCAGGTGCTAGGAGGTGGGAATTGAAGGGGATCTGAGATGCAGTTTGAAGAGGGACACCTATGTTGTTTCAATGAGACAATAAACCCCACAGGAAGAGTCTTGTTGGAAAAACAATGTTGACCTCAATCAACACGACTAAAACTCATTGACATCCAACCAAACGCTTTCCCTAAGGTCAGTTTTCAAATATTGATCAACATTATTCAGATATCTTCAAATTAATCTCATTAATCTCAAACTCTGATGAAATCTACACATTAAAGGATAAAAGGAAATGAAAGAACAGATCTTTTCAAGCTAAAAGAACAGGACTGATAGAGCCATTATCCAGACCCTAATATATATTTGTTTTCATTATACGAGAAGTGAAATGCATGACTTGTTCAGTATTTTGATTGATTGACTCTTTTAGGACAAAATAAACATTCAGATACAGCTGTAGAAAATTTTCAGCCCTTGTGTACCTAGAAAATGTGTGTTGTGTTTATCTTTTGTCTGGGTGCAGTAATGCATGAGTGATTAAGCAGTGTCATTAATAAGGATGACAGCACAAAGAGGAGCTCAACGTTGTTCCATCAGAACAATATCCCCATCACTGTTCATGAGCAGCAGGAGCTGCAGTTAGGCTGAGAATAATGGCCATCGATCACAGAGAGAGACATAATTCACAAATTCCCACATGTTAACTTCTATCACATTTAATTATAACATGCTTGATTCTATTGCTATGTTATTGCTAAGGTAAACATTAAGTGTTTAAAAGTAAGAGTATTTACTGAACAGTTTTTGTTTGGGCCATAAACTCCACTCTCATAAAAAGAATGGAACTCATAACCAAACTCTCGTAAAAAAAAAAAAAAAACCCTGATGAGCTACAACATGTAGGGCTCTGCATCTAAGAGTGAATGAGGAGGCATATTTGGAGTAGGAGGCTGAAGCTTCAGTAGTGACCGGCCGTTTAGTCCTATAGACGAAACCAGCGTCTGACTCATGAATGGGGTGATGGTGACCCGGCTGTTGGAACAGCATGCAGCATGCAGGTACGCCATGTCCCTGCTCCACGTGGGTCCCCGTGGGGGGATCTCCGGCTAAAATCCTGACAATGGGTGAATAACAGTACTTTTCTTACCCTCAGCAACTGATCTTGGATCAGAGTCAAAATATTATGCTAAATTGTTGGAGTTCAGATTGGGAGCGGGCAGGCTGATCTTAGATCTGCTGTCAAGGGTAGAGAGTACCCAGGAGTGACAATATCATACTCCGCCATATCACAACAGAAACATGACCACTGTTAGTCCACATACTCACTGACACCAATGCACTCACATGCTCACACACATACACACACACACACACACACACCAGAGAGAGGTGAATGAGCAAGGCAGCCCTGCGAAAAGGAATGAGTTACACGGCAAAGACAGAGACACACTGACCATGGCTGCGCACAGCGTCGAGGGCGAAGGCAGAAAGAGACAGGAGCAAATGCTGATATGGGGGTCATACTTAAGATGATACTCGCTTTAAAGACTCTAATTTAGCTACTGGCCCAGTTAAGGAACAGTATTCATTTACAAACAAGAGCAATGTTGCCAAGTCATGACGCTGTGAGCCAGTAGGGAGCATGTGACTCAAAAGGGGTGGGGGGTGGACCCCAATCAGCAACATGACTCAGTTGGGGTGGGTGGGGTGTTGGGGCGGGGGGATTGGCGATGGAGGAAATGGGGTTAAAGTTTTAATGAGGGGAAGGGAGCACCATTTCAGTAACAGGTGGCTGATGGATACACACTTCAGTAACAAATCTGATTTGACATGAAACCTGCCTCAAAAATGGTATACGTTTCAGTTCATTTGAGAATATGTTTTTGACTCTATAAAATATCAGGGTACTGTCTGATGAAGAATGTATCTGTATATTGTGACAAGAAAATCTGAACACAAGAACTTTTTTGACAGACACTACTGATCACTGATATTATTGTTTATATATTTGTTCATTTCTCATTAAAAAGATTTCAAGCAGCTATTAGGTTTGTTTGTAAAAAAGGTAAAAAAATATATATATAACTGTTTGATTTCCTGAATACTTTTAATAATTTGAATTCCTCTTCTTAGAGGAAGAGGTACAAATTGCAAAATAATACTTTAAGTAAATTCTTTTTTACAACATGCCCAGCAGTTTCCCCTAGTCTATCTGTTCATCAAATGTAGACCTACATAACTGAAATTTAAGTCTTTATTTCCTGGAAAGTAAAGGAGATTTGTTTCCAAGGGTGAGCCCAGTTATACCTGACTACTCTCAAGTGTACTTTAATTACACTTGCTTACTGTGGGGCTCAACACCCTTTCAAGTGCAAATACACAAACTCTGGATAGAGTCTGGATAGAATTAACTATAATGTGATCACATATTTTAAAAAGGGCATGTGTCTTACAATTCTCAGACATAATCTTATCACAGATAATTAGATTCTGTGTACAGTGCTAAGAATGTTGACATTGATGGCATGAACAAGATCCTTAAGCTTTTGGCAAAAAATGAAATGTTGTGACTAACATCACTATTATTGATTTACATTGCAATGCATTGTGTAATCTGACTGTTGAGATCACAAGTTGAGGCAGTTTAAAGAAACTCTTAAATAAAACCAGAACTGGCTTCCAAACTTTCTCAGTGCTAAATGCATTTTAGTTTTTTTATGTAAAGTGCAAAATTAAATATCAGATGTTAATAAATAATACTCATTTTACGCTCTCTCTTTGGTTGATGTATTCCTATGAACGACCTGTGTGGTCAGGCTGCCTGTGGTTATCCTGTTCGTATTGCAAAACGAAAAGGCCTGTACTGACGCCTGACGGTAAATAAAGGAATAACATCACCAAGCCAGGCGGAGACAATCCACCATAAAAATGTATACTTCCTAATTCAGATAGAAAGTTCCGGTTGTATGGTTTAGTGCTCACACAAAACAGTTCCGGTTTCCTGCCTATCATAAAGGCAGTGTTTGAGATCTTGTGATTCTTAAAAATCTTTGGAACGTGTATCTGTTGACCTATTACCTTCGACCTCCCGATGAAACAATTCAATAAAGGAATGGTCAGAATATATTATAGGATATATGCATATACAAAATATATTTAATGACAAATTGTATTTCGGTTTTATTTAATTAGGTTAAATGTAATTTCGGCTCAGATTTTAAATAAACATGTTTTGACCTTTCTGTCTGCGTGAAGCGCGCAGACGCAGCTGCAGTCTGAAGGGACGGGGGATTGAGGTCGAATTGAGGAGATTTTCATTTCTTTAAAATAAAATAAGAATGCCGAGTGATCACGACAAAGATGTTTATCCCGAACCACCTCGTCGTACACCGGTAGTGGACAAACAGACGGCTCTCCCAAACCCTGCGCTGATTTTATCGAACTTGTTCTATTACTCGGTGGATCTACCTGTCACCACATTCAGAGGTAGTTAACAATCACTTTTGCAGCACCGCATGCCTTTGCAAATTTAATACCACTGTGTAGCTGATGATGTTAGATAAACTATGAAGCTTATAATCTTGTACATTTTATGATATTTAATGGGCTAATTGTGCGCAACGTATTTTATAGCGAGCGAGCTGTAACTAACTCGCCTAGTTAACTAACCTAGTAAGCGATCCTACAACATGGGCCAGTATACATCAGTAGCTCGTTAACGAGCAAAGCTGATCTCCCTCAAAGCAGTTAAAGTCAGCCAGATGACAATCTTATGTTTTTAAATGTCCAGCTGCTACCTGGTACGAAACATTAAGGTTCATAAGGCCATAGCAAGCTGTGCCCCTTATTAATTGTGTCAGGCGGTATTTGTATGACTTCATGGCCGTATGGTTCCTTTTGTTTAGGCTTGGTGGAAGGCCTTCGCGGAAATAACAAGTTCTACTACTACCATGAGAAGTTCCGCCGCGTTCCCGAGCTGACCGATTGCCAGGTGGGAGACTACCCATGTTACTACGAGGCAGAAATGCAGTGGCGGAGAGATCAGTAAGTGTGACATTGTTTATTCCCAAGTTAACCTGCGTTCAGAGCGAGTAAAGTCCTATGTCTGCAAGCTGTGTGTTTGCAGGTATCTTTTAAAGAAAGGAAACACTATAGATCAGAGGGATGGTGCACGTTAAAGCATACTGAAATTATATACTGTCATTTTTAATTTTCCGGACCATGAAGAGGTTACGCAGTATGTTTATTCCGTCACTCAGAATGCCAAGGTAGGACATTATTGTCAGGTATGCATGAACATTAATTTAAGATAGCAATATAATTATTGTACATGTTGCAAAAATGGAATTTTAATTCAAGTTGCTGTATCCCGCGCAGTGTGCTCTATCTAGGCAGATGCGTACCAGCCTTTACGAATTATACGCATTTCGTTGGTCTTTTAAAGCACCGAAGACCAATTTTAAGCCTGCAGAAAGCCGTGTTTTGCGGATCTGTAAAGCGAGACCATGTCTTGTTTTGGCCCCGCCAGTAAAGTGGACCAGGAGATTGTGAAGATAATCCAGGAGCGGCTCCGTGCCTGCCAGCAGCGCGAAGGGAACAGCTACCAGCAGAACTGCGCCAAGGAGCTGAAGCAGTTCGAGGAGGTCGCCAGGGCCTACCAGTCGCGCTGTAAGTCGTCGCTTCACATTCAAGGAAAGTTCATATACCCAGCACTCGTGCGCGACCATTCTGGCGCAATCGCAAGTGCAGATTCCAAAAGGGGGTGCAAACGGGAAAAGCGTTATGAGTACGGCTAGCTTGTAGTTGTGCCATCGGTCTCTTTTTAGACATGTTGAGCATTTGCTAGACAGGGTCACATGACCCTCGGCTTTGTCATTTGCTCACTCTAAACAGCACTAAGTTAATCACAACACAAAATTATAATGGGTTGTAATGCAGGAAAAATGCGAAGCAGCAGCTGTTTTCAGTGGTTGTGTGTGAGGGCATTGTACCTCACAAAGCTGACACGCAGATTCACTAGTCTTTACATCGCCTGGAAGGAGCGTCCCATTCAGTGCAGCCACCACATCGGCTGATCCACTCACCCTGAATTTCAGTAATCTGCGCCAGCATTGTCCCCGAGAAGTTAAAGCCTCATGGACACACCTTTTTCATCCATATTATCACTCACGCTGTACTGTGTATCAAATAATAGGTCTGGCTACCCACGTCACATAGGCCGTTTTACACTGAAGTGATGCCTCCACATTCAGCCAGTGTTAAGTTAAATTGTGCGTGTCATGTGACGTCTTCCCGCAGACGGGGACCTGGGGGCGTATGGCAGCGCACGCAAATGCCTGATGAAGCAGAAGCACAGAATGATGGAAAGCCAGAAACAGGCAGCCTGAGAAAAGGCCTGAGAACAAGTGCGTGGAACTGTGTCTGTCAAGCCAGCTCTCTCCTATCTGTATGAAACTGTATAATAAAAGTGTTTATTGAGAAATGAGTCAGCTCTCCCTGGTATTCAGTGTAAGCTTGATGCAGACATGGTAATCAAAACTTGAGTTTATCTTATTCCAGTGCCCTTCATAAGTTATGCTAATACATGCATATTTTGAATTGGGCAGCATAATTTTTCCCTCTAGTCTGGACAGTTTCAAGGCAATGGTTAAGGGCAATTTATGTGGTCCTGCATGCTAACCAGATGCAATTGCTCGAAGTTTGTTTTATGGAGTCACAAAACATGCCAGTGCACATATGTACATGCAGTCAAGTTCCATCCAAAAGCTTGAATGTTGCATGCTCTTCATGTCCGAGCTTAATCTTGTGGGAGTACACACGTTAGGAAGGGCCAGTCACTGGCTCTGTGTGAGCAGCTTGAACCATTTAGGTTCTCTGTGGAAATGGCATTAACACATATTGTGACTGCAGTATATGTACATGAACTCTCAACTGCTCTCAGTCCACAGTGAAACAGTACAGGAGACCCTCACCATTTATTTTTCAGCGTTCACATCTGGCAGCAGTCCCTTCCTAACCCATTACTACACAAATGTACATAATTAAAAACAAGTTAAAGGATGAGAACATAGTATTTAATGTCCTTAGGCTTGTTTTTTTCTGTTCTAGAGTGTAACTAGCATTGTCAGGCCTGGTTCAGAACATTGTAAAGGATTTTTTCTTCTACGAATCTTAGGCCACCTCCCAGCATCAGTTATAATGGTCTGTAATTTCACGTGTTGTTCTCCTGACAGCAAGGCTGAACTTGAATTCCACTTAAATAATTTTTAAAAATTTTCTATTCCAAATGTGATGACAAGGTATTGTAGAATATATGTGCAACCTTTGATTTGTAGTCAACACTTTATATATTCCAGCATACTTTTAGCCTTTTTTACTGCATCAGAAACTAAGTACTGAGACTTATCAATTAGTACCCTTTTCACATAATTCAGTGCCTCCCATAAAATCTTGCTTTAAATTACAGAAATGTACATTTGGCCCAGGCCAAATACATGTCACTAGTATTTTTCATGTTACATCACAATTTACATGTAAAATATGAATTTTGGATTCTGCATTCTAGGGACTGCTGTGTCATAGTATACTAGCCTTCCATCAGATTGCACAAGTTAACTTGTGGTAGGGTTTGAATTGTGTTATGCTCACACTCATTGGTCTGGGAGTGTTTTTACGCTGGTGCTCATTTAAATTGAATGGATACACTTAAGTTCTATTGTGCTGGAACTAACTCTGGATAAGAGCTTCTGTTAAATACATGTAATGTACTCAAATGTAGTAGTTGCTGTATCCAGAAAGACAGTTTTCAGAAAATGCTCATGTCTATAGAGTTTCCCCACATTCATGGAAATATGTACAACACATCCCCTGCAAACTGGTCTCCAGCAGAATTGGTGTCAAGAGCACCGAGGCTGCCTGCACCTTACAAATGTTTTCAGCACATCAACTTGTCTGGCTGAGCACAATTTCATATAAAAATTCAATGCAAACTGCTCCCATTTTCACTAAACTTGTCACATGGTTTTCCCCCCCACAATAACCTCAGTCACATCTACTACCTCTATGGGCCACTACTTCCATCTGCCTAGCCCTCCCCCTGTTCAAGACTGACAAGACAACACAGAGGATCAAAGTTTCAGGAACTTTTATTGAACCCTTGGTAGAAAAATGCATTTATGAGGTGGCTGCAACAGCAGCCTGGGTCCTCTGCATGGACACTCTGGTATGGGTCTTGGCCAAGTGGTCAGTGAACTCCTGCAGGAAGGGAAGACACCATTCAGTTTCATTGCATACTCTGACATGGCAGCGATTTTGGATCTCACAGCCACAGCTGGGCTCCTTCAAACAATAGTTCTAACAATCAAGTGATGGTAAAATGAGGCCTAAAACCACATCAATCACTGATATGAACCAATCAATTGTATTTGACTCAACTGTATGTAGAGCAGTCTCATTTTGAGGTTAATAAAACCTCACTCCATCATCCATGGTGAGAGTTTGACCAAAAACTTGTAACTTCAGTCTGCATACTAGTCCTGTCAAAATCAAGGTAAGCATTTGAATATACCTGGTACGGAGACTTTGTGAACACAGTCTCCTTCCAGAGGTCAGGGGTCAGGTAGCTGTAGGTCTTGGAGATGGCATCAAAGGTGGCCTTGGCTGCAAACCAGACAGAAACGCGTCACCCTTCAGCACAGGATTCAACACAAAGTTTGACGAGAATGCAATGCATGTGGAGCACAGAGAAGGGAACAGAAAGGCCGCTAGGGGGCGTCTTCCTGCCGTGCATTACAGTGCTCTGTTCACTGTCTCTCCCGATTAACGACAACCGTACCACTGACGAGGTAAAGTTGAGCAGAGCTGAGAGAGTATACAGTCTAAATTTAATTCATCCATTCACTCCTTTAGATTCCCTCATCCCCATCAAATTACAAGGCAGTGTACATTTTCACATTGATTCATACAGCATATATTCTAGACCAATTGTTCAGAGCCAAATGCTACCCCATCTTGAAACCTGCACCCTTCTGAGCAATCTCATCCTAAAAGCTGGTAGGTGAACTCAAGGCCTTGACTTTGGTCAAATTTCTCCAGCCAGACTGCCAAGCTGGCCACTTAAATTGGAGGGGGAAGGGTTAACTGGCCAAGCACACACCTGCTCATGTGGTTGACATGATATGTGGTTAGCATTCTTGGAAAGGACTGCTGTCCATCCCCCAGATGGCAGCTAAATCAGTGGTAGTCAGAGGGTTTCCCACCCACTACAGATAACTGATGACCACAGGTGCCGCCACACAAATTATCTCTGTTCATACAAACCGCTACTCTGCATGACTGCTCTGAAAGCATTAGGTTCATGGCCTCAGACCAAGACGAAGGCTGGGTGGTGGTCTTACCGAAGTTGCCCAGGGTGGCGGTGCACCCCCTAGCAGAGGTGTAGCAATCGTCAATACCCGCCATCATGAGCAGCTTCTTGGGCACGGGGGCAGACACGATGCCAGTACCGCGGGGCGCCGGGATCAGACGCACCAGGACAGAGCCGCAGCGGCCAGTCACCTGTTTGAGGAGGAAGAGGAAAGGGACGGTCAATATGAGGGAGAGGTGTAAAACTAATCCCAGGAGGGAGAATAGTAATTCCCATGATCCCCTTAGAATGCATGCTTCTTCTGCCAATGGGACACTCACCTTGCAGGGCACGGTGTGGGGCTTGCCGATCTTGTTACCCCAGTAGCCCCTCCTCACAGGGACGATGGACAGCTTGGCCAGGATGATGGCCCCACGGATGGCGGTGGCCACCTCTTTGGAGCACTTCACCCCCAGGCCCACGTGGCCATTGTAGTCGCCGATGGCAACAAAGGCCTATGTCCAAAAAGCATAACACTTCAGTGTGCAGTCTCTGCTTGGGCAGTCACTAAACTGTATTACAGTCATAGAACCCCCACACACACCAGCTATTTTCATAGACATCCTGAGTCAAAACAAAAGGCCTACCTTGAACCTGGTGCGCTGACCAGCCCTAGTCTGTTTCTGGACAGGCATAATCTTCAGCACCTCATCCTTCAGAGAGGACCCCAGGAAGAAGTCGATGATCTCAGACTCCTGTTAACATGATTGACACATTATGAACAGGCCCACTGAGTTCCCCTAACTGGTTGATCAGACAATTGTAATTAACAGTAATAATCTAAGAACATAATTACCTTGATGGGGAGGGAGTAAAGGTAGATCTCTTCCAGAGACTTGATCTTCATGTCCTTCACAAGACGACCAAGTTTGGTCACTGGCACCCACTGAAAAGTAAAGAATGTGTCACCAATGCATCTGATAGGGTGCAAGACTAAGATTGTGGAATAAGGAGTCAATGTTTCCAACGTTGTAGATCTCGTTTTCTCTATTCTTGTATTATGTGCCAACTAGGTTCAGATGTGGAGGCATATAAACTGAATTTCACCTTCGACCAATTTTCAAATTGCATTATCACAATTACAGAAACGCTCATTAAAAAAAAAAACTATAGAGCATGCAATGCATCAGTTTGGATGGAAAGTATGGACAAATAGCTAGCCAAAATGACAGCACCCCATGCTTCACATTGTAAATAGTGGCTACCAAAGCTATTGCAACAAAAGCATCATAGCAGCAGTGAATGCGGTCGGCTCCCATACCGACAACACGTGTGTAGCGCCCGTTCCTTACCTCCTTGTCGTCGGACTTTCCGCCCCGGGCTCCGCGGCCTCTCCCGCGGCCCCTACCACGGCCACGGCCGCGTCCACGGCCCCCAGTGCCGAAACCACCGCGAAAACCTCCTCTACCACCGGCGTCGTCCGCCATTTGCTGTTGGGAGAGGGCAACTTTTAGACCGGAAAAGTGTAGCTGGTTGTAAAAATGGACTGTCAAATGGACTAACGTTACATCTAAAGCACCAAATAGTGCTTCTCGGCCGTCATTAGGTAAACGACAGCTAGGCCGCCAAGACTGCCTGCTAATACGTCTATGCTTTTTGCGTTCTCCGATTTGGTACAGCACTGGTTTCAAAGGTAGCTTACGAAATAGTTGAATGCACAAGTACACTGCAAAATTTCTGAATTAACCCATGTCGCTTTATTAATGGAAATTAATAATCTGGCTACGAGTATCGACTGTAGTAATGACAATTTGGACACCGCAGTTGCTTCGGCTCTTTTTTACACATCGCAAGCTTTTTCATCACCAATACAGTGACGGAAATAATTAATTGTAATATTTATACTATAATCAGAGACTGGTCCATTATACGGTTAAAAGATGGCAAATATATTTAACGGATTTTTGATACCCTCGCCTCTAACAATCCAGTCACGATGTTACTTACGTGATTCTTTAAACAGGAAGAAGGAAGAAGTCGAGCTTCCGTTAGTATAAATACTAACACAAACCTCGCGATAATTCATCTCCTGCGTGTTGTGTGACGTATTCTCAGTCTACGGGACTTTACGAAGTTTCGGGATACGAGCAATATTCCAATATGATCACAAGCATTTCATTCATAAATCGCTTCAATCACATTATGTCTGAACTTAGAATATACCACATTTATTTGCAAAAAATGAGAAGGACCCAACGTAAATAAATGGCTCAGGATCATAATGTCATATTTAATTAGTAACATGCATTATGTAGGCTAATATAATATCGACTTCTTTGTTTTATTTTCCATTACACAATATGCTTTATTCTGTCCCAGAATGTTGTAGTCTGTGTTGTTGAAGAGTTTCGATAAAAGAGGAGGAGTTGTTAAAAAAAGGACTCTGGCACTCGTTACGGACGTATTCCAAAAGCTGGAATTCCTGGCAGGCATTTAGGACTTCACTTAAATACTGGAACGCCATGTAGGCATACCCAATTTCATACCACAACCAACAGTGAAGTGAATCAAGATTGAGGTGGCTCAAGCAGTGGGATTTACAATGAAAATGAATGCAGTATGAATTATATGTGTAAGATGTGGGGTCAATGAGTGACATTTGAGGGACTTATACAACACATATGCTGAACATGTGTAACTGCATAACCAAGGCAAAACGTGGTACATTTTTATATTTTATTTGTCTGCTGCATATAGCATTTTAACCAAAGCTGTGGGAGTAAGTGTAGTTACACGCTTAAAGGATAAAACATAAAGAAAATTAGTGCATACTTAAATGTGGACATTACTCTGTGCTGCTTCCCAGAACTCTCTGCTTGGTTGCATGTATGAGTAGCCTCAAGCTCCATATGTTTTCGAATTATCATTCCTCAATCATTACTCTTTCCTAATCATGTATAATGATGGGAAAGCAAGGTGTTTTAAACTTTAAATAGGCGGGGCTATTGTGACTCAGTCAATTGAAGCAATCGTAGTGTTTTGGTGAGGAGCCAAAAGTCTTTTGAGTGGTCCATACAGGTCAGTGATTAATACTACATGGCAGCTCCAACCATTATGACATTCATGACGAAAAATCCTCCAATTACCACTAATCAGCTCTGCAGATCTGTGCAGCCTGCTTCAGTCATTAAGTTGCCTAATTGCAGTCTAATTTAAAGACTACCAATGCAGATAAGCAGTCAGTTAAACTAAGCACAGTACAGTCTGTCTTAATGTTTCCACAGTGCACAACCAAATAATCATGCATCATAGTATCTGTTAACTGAGCAGGGGACATTGGGGGAATCAGCAGAGTTGCAAGGCTATACATAATGGCTGTGCATTTACATGCCCTTATTATTGCATGCATAATAGTCCCACCTCCCTATATACAGTGAATTAACTAGGAATAGTTCCCATGTGTTGAATATGTGTGACACGTAGCCTTTGTTTTAGGATCAATGCCTCATATTCATGTTGGCATGAAAAGGCAAATATAACTGATGTCTTTACACAGCATTGTCTCTTGAATCAACTACATGTACGCATATGTTAATAAAATGACTCAGTGGTATTCACCAACTCCGTTTATTGTTCTGTTTGCACACTATACATTACGCATTGCTGTCAGATGCCAAACATCCAACATATTTACAAAATACAAATACAAAATACATAAGTTTAATATACCATTTACTAGGTAAAGGTAGAAAGGAAAGGTTTCTGCTTTTAAAAACTTTATGAGTATCCTTCTTCTTTTTTTTTTTTGACGGCACCTAGTATAGTCCACGCGCAGTTTGTGCTCTTCCACTTGAGTCCACGCGTCTGATGCCAGATCTCAAACGCTGCACCAAGCCGCGTGCAGCTGTCGATGTTTGTGAATGCTGCGACTGAAATCGTGAAATAGTGCAGCTAATTGGTCTTCTCGCAAATGCTGCAATTAAAATCATGAGATAGCGCAGCTGTTGGTCTTCTTTATGAATGGCTTTTTGCGTAGTTGGACGTTGTCTTTTGGAATCGTCTGTCTGCGCCTTTGAAGCGCGGGGCTTAGGCGACTAGGCAAGTTAACCTGTTGCAGCAGGTCTCTGAACACCCCTATCACGTTCAGGCTAGTCTTGGCAGACGCCTCTACGAAGCTGGTGTTCCAGTCCATCTCCACGGTAGACATGCTGACCTCGATGGGCACCTGACGCTGGGTCTTTAGGTCCACTTTGTTGCCCACCACGGTTATGGGAACGAACGGGTCCTCTTTTATTTCTAGGATTTCCTTGCGCAGCCTCTGAACCTCCTCGAAGGACTCGGGGTCGTCTATGGAGTAGACCAAGGCGAACGCGTCACCGTTGCGAATGCAGAGCTTTCTCATCGCCGGGAAAGAATAGCTGCCGCTCGTGTCCATGATCTCTATTCGGATTTTTGCACCGTCGATATCATATTCGATGCTGTGGAGCTCCTCAACCGTGCGCTTATACTTGGGGTCAAACCTGTCCTGTAGAAAGCGCTCGATTAGCGCTGTTTTGCCGACCCCCGCTGCACCGAAGAACACCAAGCGGACTGTGGTTTTCTCTTTCACCGATAAAGACATCGCTGCATGCGCGTTGTTGAGGCTTAGATTTAGAAACTGGATATATCAGTTGTTGCTTTTATACCCTTTTGTGTCCTGTCTGTTTTAAACGTCTTCTCGTTTACTATTTGGGTACGCCAGGTTGCAGTGGTTTGTAGTCCGCTGTAATAAACTGTAGACTGGCTATGAACGTGTGAGGATGTCTAAACTGCTTTTGGGTTCACACAAAATCAGTTCACCTCTTGTAAAATTACCACAATTTATTTCCTGAGGATCACAGCCTAAACTACACCAACCAATGACCAAGTAGTGGGCGTGTCTCTGTCGGCAAGTAGCAGAGAGGGCTGCTTCTTAAATGGGAGTGCACCGGGCTAGCCGAGGATTGGAACGCAGCCATATCGCACTCAAATATTGGAAACTCCGGGCACGAGTTGTTTCCTAAGCAACTTTGTGCTTCGTATTTATCATAAACTTGTTTTTTGATGCCATTTAATCTCGCACAGATTGGATGCCATATTCGAAACCAAGTGTCACGCGTTTCACTTTGCAATTTTGTATTTCCATATTTTATTTCCACGGAATTCTCAATGGATATTTCTGTGAAAGCGCCGGTAACTTTACATCAGTTTTCACTTTACTTCAATTTTAGGTAACTACGTTTCTTATCCACAGGGGGGAGCAGCGATGCATTTACTCATTGGACTTTTTCATAACCCATACGAAAATGAAATATATTGTGATATATTGAAAAGTATGTTAAGACCAAGACCGTATTGCAGATACATTTAAAATGTATGAATTCAGAGTAAAATGCTGCAATACACTGAAACGGATTTTTTTTTTTACATATTTTCTATAAATATATATATATATATATATATATATATATATATATATACACAATCTCGTTTCCAAAAAAGTTGGGACGCTGTGTAAAATGTAAATAAAAACAGAATGCAATGATGTGCAAATTGCACAAACCCATATTTTATTCACAACAGAACATAGAAAACATAAATGTTTAAACTGAGAGCTTTTTTTTTCATAAAATAGTACACTAATTTTGAATTTGATGGCTGCAACACGTCTCAGAAAAGTTGGGACAGGGCCATGTTTACCACTGTGTAGCATCTCCTCTTCTTTTAGCAACAGCTTGTATACGTTTGGGAAGTGAGGAGATGAGTTGCTGGAGTTTTTCGAGTGGAATGTTGTCCCATTCTTGCCTGATATAGGATTCCAGCTGCTCAACTGTCCGGGGTCTTCTTTGCTGTATTTTTCGCTTCATGATGCGCCAAATATTTTCAATTGGTGAAAGGTCTGGACTGCAGGCAGGCCAGTTCAGCACCCAGATTCTTCTGCTATGAAGCCATGCTGTTGTAGGACATGCAGTATGTGGTTTGGCATTGTCTTGCTGAAATATGCAAGGCCTTCCCTGAAAAAGATGTCGTCTGGATGGAAGCATATGTTGCTCTAAAACCTGTATATACCTCTCAGCATTGATGGTGCCTTTCCAGATGTGCAAGCTGCCATGCCATACGCACTAATGCTTCCCCATACCATCAGAGAAGGTGGCTTTTGAACTGAGTGCTGATAACAAGTCGGATGGTCCTTCTCCCCTTTAGTCCGGAGAACGCGTCATCCATGATTTCCAAAAAGAACTTCATATTTGGACTCGTCTGACCACAGAACAGTTTTCCACTTTGCCTCAGTTCATTTTAAATGAGCTTTGGCCCAGAGAAGACGGCGGCGTTTCTGGATCATGTTCATATATGGCTTCCTCTTTGCATGGTACAGCTTTAATCTGCATTTGTGGATGGCACGGCAAACTGTGTTTAATGACAATGATTTCTTGAAGTGTTCCTGAGTCCATGCAGTGATATCCATTACAGAAGCATGCCTGTTTTTGATGCAGTGCCGTCTGAGGGCCCGAAGATCATGGGAATCCAATATTGCTTTTCGGCCTTGTCCCTTAAGCACAGAGACTTCTCCAGATTCTCTGAATCTTTTTATGATATTATGTACTGTAGATGATGAGATGTTTAAATTCTTTGCAATTTTACGTTGTGGAATATTATTCTGAAATTGTTTCACTACTTGCCCGCGCAGTTTTTCACTGGTCGGTGAACCTCTGGCCATCTTTACTTCTGAGAGACTCTGCCTCTATAAGATGCTCTTTTTATACCCATTCATGTTACTGGCCTGTTACTAATTAATCCAATTAGTTTTAAAATGTTCCTTCAGCTGTTTCTTGTTAGTATTATTTACTTTTCCAGCCTTTTGTTGCCCCCGTCCCAACTTTTTTGAGACATGTTGCTGGCATTAAATTCCAAATGAGCTAATATTTTTCATAAAATAGTAAAATGCCTCACTTTAAACATTTCATATGTCTATGCTCTGTTGCAAATAAAATAAAATATGGGTTTATGTGATTTGTAAATCTTTGCATTCTGTTTTCATTCGCATTTTACAAAGCGTCCCAACTTTTTTGGAAATGGGGTTGTGTATAATATATATATATATTCCTTAAAATATAGAGTCATTATATTTTGTATAAATTACATAAATTACTGTAATCAAAAGTAATCCATAGAAGGTCCTCTTAATTGTTTAACTCAACATGTTCCCACGACGGGAAACACGTGTGAAATGTGAACAAAAACAAGCTTGGCTGCTCACGCTCTCCTTTCGTCAAATGCAATCTCTTACAAGACGGGGACAAACAAATCCTCTGTTTAATACCTGTCGCTTATCACACGGGCTTGCATCGGATGCCACTTGGCAGAACGGTGAGATGTGGGTGTGTAGGACAGAGGACAAAGAGAGCTCTTTCTCTTGTCCAGGGCAGCGGTGAGTCAACTTCCCTCTGCCGGCGTCACCCACGGGCAAACCGAGCGTTGTTATAGGACATGCGTGACGGACACGCTAGTGTCCGACGCTGCCCACTCGCCCCACTACCACGCGCATAACGATTGCATTTTATCTTACCCAATAGCTTACCAGGAGTAGCGATAAGGTTCTGTTGTAATTCAATGTACAAAGCACAAACACACAGTAGGTAATGCATAGTGGTGGTTAGGGAAGCGGGTTTGCAATCACGAGGCGTCACGTTTGAAGTCCGTCTCGCACGTCGCTGTGGTACTCTTGGGCAAGGCTGAAACGGCTCAGCACTGAAGCGGGGGTAAAACGCGAGTTATGCTCGTCAGCCTGGATGTGCAAATACGAAACAATAACAACAACAGTAATATAACTGTGAAATGGCTGTTGGATAGATTGCTTGCTCTGATTAGACATCAATAGCACGGTCTCTTCAAAAGACACGCTGGATTGTGAAAAATTGCACTCTTAGGAAGTCCATGCTTTGCACCTCAAACCAAAATTTTCTATCAGTGTTGTCTGTATTCTGTAATACTTTTAGAGTACTTTGCTGAGAGCATGTTGGTTAATCACCTGTTATTCATACATATGGAAGCCCTCTTTCCATCCTCAAGGGATTTCTCTTACAGTAGATGAGACAATGCTATACCACGAGGCAGATGTAAATGAGGGGACCTAAAACAGGGTAAATGGGGGGTAGGAACATTGAGTTGCAACAAGTGTACAAATGCACACTAATGGTTTTGAACAGAAGAGATAAGAGAGAGTGTTTGGTTGGTTATACAAAGCACTTACAGTGTGTTGCAAGGGTCATTTACTTGCTATGGGCTTGCTGTTCCCAGATAAACTAAAAACTAAGTGTAGTGACAAGAAGATATCAGAGTAAAATTATTTTCCTGGGGTTCATTTTCAAAAATTTATTGACTGAAAGTCACACATAAATCAAGTTCCAATTATGCACAGGCATGATATGGTAAACAACACTAGTAATAATTATTTCATTGAGCAGGCCAAGGTTCTTTCTAGACCTTATCATGTTAAGCTTTTTTCAGAGAAGTCTTTTGGCATTGTGACAACAATGTTGGGTTGGAAACAATGATTTGAAACAACTGAAACAATGGTTTGTGTGAGGCGTGCTGAAAGGTGATATCCGCATTACATTTCAGCATCAACTGTACCACTCACTGATCTCTCTCTGCTGTGGATAAGATGTAGATTAATAGTTTTCAGAAGAGATTTCTCATGGTGACCAGGTAAGCCCAATGAGAGAGTTGGTGCCAGTCCAATCACATCTTTTACACACACAAACTTCTTTTTCAATTCATGAAACAGTCTCTTTGAATGGACTAATTTAATGTAGTATCTTGTAATGCAGACAATTTACTCGAGGGTCCTGCTTCTGTGGGTCTGTGGGAGTACAAATTGTATTGTTTAATGATGTCTGCAGGGTGCTGAAACAGATGAAGAATTGAACCAGGCCTAGTGCTATTGCAACAGAAACCAAATATTAATCATTTACTTCAGTGTCACATCTGTCACAAATGTATATACACAAACATATACTGTATATGAACACAAAAACCCACACACAGACACAGTGACACAGGTGCAAACACACACACACACACACACACAGGCAGACAGACAGACAGACATAGACACACATATACACACATAGACAGAATGGCATGCTGGCAGGCAGACATGCTGAACCTCAGAAGGCAAAACCATTTCAGCAGACTGGGGTGGGGCGTTGCTCTGTCAGCTACACCGACTCCATGCACTCTGACATTTGCATCCAGTTTTCCAAATGCAACATTTACCATTCAGCCAGGCCAACAGGAGAAGTCCCGTGATGCCATTGTGCTGAACTGCGTCATTGAAATACTGCATCAAAGGAGATGCAAGTAACAAGGAGACGCAGGTAAAATGTGTCTATGAGCCCTGTGACACTTGTACAGTGCTTCTCACAAACAAGTGAAATGCACACTAAAGTAAAAAAAGAGGTGCCTGATTGTAATGATAATCAGCCATTATAAGCGCTGATACGATTCGGAAGCGGCTGAAAAGCCGAAATGTCACACGCACGCACAAATACGAGCGGAAGATGGACAATGGTGGGCCTGTGAAGTGGGAGTAGGAAGTTTAGGGTTTCAAATGTCAGCGCTGAATCGGCCCAGTTGGAAAGGGGCTGCCAGCTCTCTTTGTTTGCATATCCTATTTGAGCCCCGGTGGAGAGCAGGTCTATGCTGGCCTCCCACTCTGTGCCAGGGAAATGGGGCACTGCAGCCTGGAGGGAGTTGGGGGGGGTGGGCTCACGTGGACGAGGGGGAGGGGCCTCTTGCTGATTGGCTGCGGAATGAAGCACGTGTTGAGGGGCCTGCTGACAGCTCCCTTTCTGTCATAGCAGAGACCCTCTAGCTCAGACTAGGTTGTATGATAGGCAGAGAGTGCCGGAACTGTGAGTAATTTAAGAGTAATTTCACTTAGTAAAAGGAGGGGGGGGGCTAATGTATAGCTAGTGTGTATTATTGTTTGGATTTACTATTAGAGGATTTATGTTCTCTGGTGTGTGGATGAAATGATATAATATTGGTGGGACACTTGACCGCAGATCTTAAATCAGTTCTCCCCAGCCCCAGTCTTAGGCAATACAATTCAGTGAAGAATTTGTGTGCTGATCCAGGGCCAGCTGCTAAGGGCAGGAAGCACCCACACCCTTGTGAAAGTGCTAGCAACTGCCCCTCTGGTCACTATCATGAGGTTGCTTGTACAAAGAGACAGGCCGATGGAAGGATGTGTGTAAAGAGTAAGTGTTTCTGTCTCACAGCTCAATTCCGTGCTCCATATTTTGACGTCTTTCACTGTGCTGACAGCTGATTAGCCATCTGTGCTCTGGTCAGTGATGGTGACAACATTGACTATTACCTCATACAGGAGCAGGCTGTTCAAGGCCTGGATGTTCTGTCCAGCTCCTTTTCCTGCTTCAGACAAACAGGTCAACTGGGAAAGGTGCAGAGTGCAGAATCTCATAAGTAACCCCCCTCATCAGCATTCCCAGTCATAAAACGATTACTAGTTGAAGGTGTGACGTGCTTCTCTTGGCCGCTGAAGTACATATCACAATAGTACGGCGTGTTGACATTAAATATTTTTTCAAGAGCTTTTCCCCGAAAACAGCACGTACCCAACAACATAGCTTAATCCCATCCATCATGGATTTATTTGTTCATTTCCGATCATTCCCTGACTGACTTGCTTACACAGTGACTCACATAGCGTACATTTTTTAACTATTATGCATTTAATGAGCTGGATGTGTTTGCTCAAACACCCAGCGGTGCCTTGATCATGGGTACAATAGCAGTACCTTGTCCAGGATTGGAGAGTGCAACCCTCATGTTACATGTCTTGTACCTGAAGAAAATAACACCAAAAACCTGAAGGTGTGCTGGTGGAAAGGTCCTTGCCAGCAGAATCTGTGTGTGGACAAAGGTCAAAGGTCAGATGGCTCAGAGATGAACAATACCCTAGTGGTGCAGAGCAAGGACTTTCGCAAAAGCCCAGTTCTTTACCCACAGTGCCGTGCTGCTGCCTGTGGCTACTGCGGGCCATGCTGTCAGGTGTCTCCTGCAGCTGGTCCGGCTTTTCTGAAACCTGGCCACTTCCGGTCACTGTGTTTGCCCATCGGGTGGCCTCGATTTCCTCACCAATTCCTGTAATAAACCTCCCTTTGTTCGATTCAGGTCTGCGCTGATAACGCTTCGTTGCTATCAGGGAGGCCGTCTTGAGCACAGCAGCGGAGATAGCGGGCAGAGGAGAGCTGTGATAACTGCTGCAAACTGTAGGGCATGGCCTACACTATCGCAGGACAGGTTGTAAAACCATGGCAGCGAGTCTCTGTCCGGGAGGCCAGGGGAGGGACTCCAGAAATTGCGTAACAGTAATATTGTGCTCCTGTTGCTGTACTGCAGACTTCAGTGTGGCGTTAACTTGTTCATTTGCTTAGAAGGTGTCCTTATTCTAGGTGAGTTACATAATTCACATTATACATATTATCTGGTTCTGCAGCCCTACATTTTATTCAAGCAATTCAGGGTGAGTGGCTAGCTCAAATTTTCAGCAGCAGCAAAACCTAAAATCTTACGTTTACAACTTACCTTTCCAACTCATATGAATATATTTTAGAAATGTGTACAAATCATTCTATCCCTATTTTCAAAAAAAAAAAACCCTACACTAGTTTAGCACTTAACTCAGTATCTTACTGACCTCTTGTAATACGTCTCGATAATGACTCTTAGCAGAGTGTTGCACATATTTGGAAGTCGCTCTGGGTAAAAGCATCTGCTAAATGATGTAATGTAACGTAATGATTTAAAATGTATAAATAAAGTACATGCAACCCATTTTGGACATGGTAGCTTCTCATTAGGCTTATGTCACCATGACAACCTCTGCAATTGCACAGGTGCCCTGAAGTGAGATGATATCATTTGAACCTAACAAGTAAAAGGGTATCTAAAAGATACCCTTTCATAGTTTCATTAATGTGTATTTATTGCAATGTGTATTTCAGATTTGTCCATTTGCCAACATGTAGGTTCATCACAGGTTTCTAATCTGGTTGAACCATGAGCTGTCAAAAAATACAAAACTAAAATTAAGGAGAGCTAGAGGTATTACTGGTACCAGTTGTCATTGTTGGCACAGCTATCATTCCACTCTCAGTAAGAAATTGATTCTGTTTGTTGACCACACTGTCCCCATTCTCCAGAATCCCATGTCCCACAATGCACTGGGCTGCCAGTAACTGTTAGTTTTTCCATTCGTCTTTGTTCAAAGATCCCGTCCACAATTTTTGTGCCAGGCCGTGTCAGCCGCTGTGAAATGAGATTGTGTGTGGAAACAGAACTGGCTCAGTGGAAGTCCACTCTTATTTCACATACCTCATTTAGGTTTGTTTAAAGCAAAGGGGCCATTTCAGGATCAGATTAGTGCTCTGCAAATATTCCCCAGAAATGTTATCATGACACACATCGCGTGTGTTTCAGAGATGAGGATGGGTAGTTCTGGACTATTGGCCAATGTCTGTTTGATAAATGTTGTGACATGTCATTATTACTAAGAATTTACTGGGAAAAACAGTTTTAACCATAGCAACTCACAAGGCCAACAAGGGAAGACATATTGGATACATATCACAGTAGCAACAAGAACAAGAAAGCAAGAAAGGAACAGAACAGTAGATAAGCATTAAGCTAAAAAAGGGATAAAATGTAAAACCTTTAACAGAAATTGTTGACACACTGACAGTTATCCCTAAGAGCAGCAGGAGTACATTACACTAATGTGCACACAGAGCTGGACTGTGATCACCTTTCATCACTGTGGTCACATGGTGTCTGTAGCTGGGTGACAGGGGCGGTCACTTTGCCAGGGAGGAAGAGTGGAGCTTCAAAATGATGTATTTCAGCCAATTGCTGTTTATTCTCCCACCTGGGGGGTAACAGAGGGCCAAAAAGAATCAGATATCAGGACTTGGTGCCGGTTAAGGAAGACAAACAAAAAAACAGCATGTGAGACTTTTACAAACTCAACACAACAAAACAAGCCCACACACACAATCCGTGCTCTCTCTCCTCTACCACCACTGTTGGATGTCTGTATACCAAAGGCCACAAGCCTCACCTGGGCTGAAATAGCAACCAGGTACCTGTCTGCGAGGCTGTTGCTGTCCTAGGTCCTGAAGTCTCCCAGGCCATGGGAGAAGCTGAAACGACCGACAGCAGCACAGAGAAATGCAGAGTGGCCCTCTGTACCCCCCCAACCCCCCATTTCCAGCATCACAGTTCCAAACTATGACTCAGAAGTGCAGCATAAACATGCAACAGACTAGCATGCTTACAATTCCACACACTCAGGTACAGAACTGTGCTGAAGATGTTGAAGGATGTTGTTGCCTAAGCTTTATTGCAGTAGTCACCCTCCAATGGGTGCAAAAACATTGCTGAGAACATGGAATCATTGGAAATTAAAGGAGTAATACTTCTCATTCTGTTGGTCTAGAAACTTGTGCATCAGCAGGTATGGGAGTCAGTCTGTGCCGTGCTAAAGAACAGAAGTCCACAGAAGAATGTGAGAAGGCAGGGAGAGGGCGGGGCGTATGACTTTTGAAGAGCTAACCAGATTGCTGAATGGATGGTTCTGTGATTTTCTTTTCTGCAGCAGTGTTCATCAGGAGCTTTTGTTTTGTTTTATTTTGCTCCGGAGGTTTAGGCCTAAATTTGATGTGTCACGGTCAGTTTAAGGGCCTGGTGTATATGTAAGTTTTCACTCCAACCTCTGCTCTTAATATTTTAATAAACCCCATCATTTTCTGATAGGTTGTTTGCACATCATACAACAAATCTGCAGATTATCCTTGTATTCTGTTGAGAGATATTTTACTGTAACATATTCTTTATTCAGGTGTGAGTACATACTGTCCCTCTCATTAACTTCACCACCAGGGAAGAAATTGGAACAAAAACTAACACACACATATAGCCTAAATGTACATAAGTCCATAAATATAAATTGGCTGGATGTGTGTCTGCCTCTGCCTGCCCAGGAGAACATTTGATTCCCTCCTCAGTGTGGGAGCGGTGGAGGTGTGATCTCTTTGAGAAGTGTGGAGTGTGCAAGACAAACACAGGAGGAGTGATACAAATGGTCAAGGCTGAGAGCCAACAGGAGCCCTGGGGCTGTGTTTCTCAGTCAGACTGTAGGAGAGGTGTGATTATTTCTGTAGGAATCCCCAGACAGTGCCTAACTCTCTCTGCCATACAGGTATGGGACCCTGACGAGCCTGGGATAGCATGCCTACCATCCCAGTTCCCATGTAGACTTTAAGGAAAAATATGAAAACAAAAGAATAAGTCGCAGTTAATAGTAACAGTCATAAAAATAAAACAGAGTGGGGAACTTAAGGAGGGCTGGAGCCCTTTTTCTGGTGTGTAGAGATTATTTTTGAAGGAGGTGCTTTTTAATACCTGCCTCCTCAGAGATGGAACGCAGAACAGCTGAGCTAAAGGGGGAGTCATGGGGGCCTCAAGGTGTCCTCTGTCCCTGGTCCTGAACCACCCCCCACTCTCCAGGTGATTAGACAGCTCACCTGCAGCCACGCCCACCCCTCCTGGCATGCACTGGGCTTCTGATGTCACACATTTGCCATGCAACAATATACCAGTTAACAGGAAGTCTGTGCGGAAACAGCAGGATGGAAGGAACCAATTAACCAAAAACCCTATGGCCATTAGGGAGTTCCAGAAAAGGATGTAATTACTGCTCAAAGCAGGAGGGTAGCTATTTATTATCAGCTCATCTTTCAGCCATTTTAGGTAGCGTCTGTTTTCAGTATCTGATTTATGCTCACAAAGACCACATAATGTGATTAAACTGGCTATTCTTGGCTTGGCTACCTGCATGTCCTTTTTGGCAGGTTGTGGTCAACAATGGCTGGGAGCACAGAACCATGGGAAATGAGCACGACACATACTTATTAGGTTCTGACTTTGCTCACTCAATTGTTATTCACAGCAAAAGGACATAGAAATACTTTTCAACATGAGTGGAAAACACACCAAAATACTGAGATATTACTCAGAATCCTTAGCTCATGTCCTGTTAAGAATTTGTCACAGGAAAATATATTTTAATATGTCGTTATGCATTTTTGGTATGTTTGGGTTGCATGTGCATTAAAACCGTGGTTATACAATGCAAATGTGCATTTATTGAAAGCACACAAAACACAGAAATATGTCATTTGTGATAGTGTTGCTAGATTTATCTGAAAATCCACATTAACGTTTTATTGCTATTTTTAGTGCCACCTACCTTTTGCAACAGCTATTTGCTTCCTTTATTGCCACCATTACACTGTGAAGAATGTGTTCACAGAGAACATTATAAGCAGCTCTCAGTATGGGTCTCAGTTCAGTGGATTATCGATAGCTGTCATAAATGACAGTCATTCATTGAGCATAATTACTGCTGAAATGTGTCTTCCTTGTTTATTAAGGGGAGATTGCTTTGTTCCCTCTCCTGCTGGTGCTCCAATGGGGGATGCAGTATAACAGCAATGCACCTACCGAGTTTGTAAGCAAACTCTGAGAGGGGCCGTTTTTTTTAAAAATATATGGTTCACGTGCAGGATGGTTCACATTTACTCTGTGACTGGAGGCTATGGCCTCCATTTGATTTTACAAAAACTCTCTGTCATGGTGCAGTGTATAAATTCATATTCATATTACTGAAAGAGTATTGTGCACTACCAAGATGCATATTCAGGCTATCAAACCTGGCTGTTTTGAAGTCTCACAAAGATAGACAGGGCAAGATATTGTTAATCCCGTTCTCATTTTACATGTGTAATTGGTAGTGTGGAATTTGCTTTTAAAAGAAGATGGATATCGCTGACAGGTTTGAAAAGCAATAGGCAATACAAATTGATGTCGAAGACTGAAACTAGGGGTACAGCAATTTAATATGGGAGATGACACAATGAATTAAAATGCACAACATTTATGCTAACACATTAGCTAAACTAGTAACAACAGCAAAAATGATTTAAAGGGGTTCAGTGTGGAAATACATAATTCCAGAGATTCTGTGCTGTCTCTCTCTCTCTCTTTCTCCATCTCTCTCTTGTGGCA
This sequence comes from Megalops atlanticus, assembly GCA_019176425.1. Taxonomy (NCBI): domain Eukaryota; kingdom Metazoa; phylum Chordata; class Actinopteri; order Elopiformes; family Megalopidae; genus Megalops; species Megalops atlanticus. The sequence continues at coordinate 5,854,253 of CM032893.1, forward strand.
GTCTCTCTCTGTGTGAAGGTTGTTGGGTGTTGTGTGTCACAGAGACCTCAAAGTAACCCATCAGCCTGGAAAGGCCTGACGTCAGAGGTGCCCTAATACTCCTCAATATGCATGCGCGGGATGCACTGAGATTACCTCTCCCCATCCCAAGGCATCATCCCATCAAGGTGATGAAAAAGTCACCGTCAGCTCATCGATATGGAACAAGAGAGTAACACGTCAGCCCTGGCCACGTCAGGGGTTCTCTTCGCCTGGTCTTTACGAACATTACCCTCAACCAACCACACTGTGTATTCATCAGTGCTGTTGAGGATTGTTCACGTAAGGTCAGGTTATGCACATAGTAATTTACAAAAATACATACATTGTCGCAAGATCGAAAGGTTTGTATCACTAGCTAGCACTTTACTTTTCTGAGGCATTGTAAAGTCATTGGATCTTCACAGAAATATTAAAATTATATGTAGTTTCCTGCTATGTAGAGAGCATCAAGGACTGTTATTTTAAAAAGAATAAGATTGTGATCAAATTATGATCATTTATCTTGTATAACTAGTCCATAATCCATACATCCATACTGATTTATTCCAAAAACTAATGGAATATACAGCAAAGTTAGTCCATGTGTCTTATACAATGACGTTTTTGACATTTGTCGTATTATATGACGCATCTTTTTAAATCCGTTATTGTGAGTACCCCTTTTGGGTTTCATATGTTAACATATACTGATATACATTACAATTATTTTATAAACATCGACATCAATCATTTCAGTCGATGGCAAACTGTGATATATCTGAGCAGCTCGTTCCTTTAACGTCCGTGTGATGTAACAGCACTGAGGATTACCTGACCTATGCGGCACTTCATATGGCTGTGGGGAATTGAGAAAAGTGAAATATCACAAATCCTTGACAACACTGATAATGAAGGCAAATATGCTGATGAAATAGATATATTAACGTCTTAACAGCGTCGTCCATAATAATCTACCCAGGAGAAAACTGAGTAGGGGGCGGACACACTTTGGCTCGGGCAAACAATTCCTGTGATTAGCGCTTGGAAGAACGACCCAGTTACACAGGCAAGTTAAGCACCCCTTTTCTCATCTTTAATGTAAACAGATGCTCGTATGCCCTCTTTAACTCTGCGACACTGTTGTGGATTCTTCCATAGAGGACACAGGTATAATATTGACATAATTATTATCTTAAGTGTCCATCTTGGGGCTGGAGTCAGGCCATGGCTGAAAGACTTAAATATAATGCTTACGATAATTGCGTTGCACAATGTAGGCTATCAATGCTAAATTATATTCGTTCCTATCAAATAAACGAATTAATTACAGGGTAGCATACAGTAATTAGCGTGAAAAAGAGAACAAAGACTGAGGCATAAACTCACTTAAAATGAAGTACCTTATGTGAACCAAGACTTTTTAAAATGAAGGTATCTGTAGAATGGACAGTTTTTTTTTTAGGGATATTGACTCGTGCTGGGATCATCCAGTTTAACAATCTCCCTGGGGTTCTGTTGAAAGCTTTTTTAGATTTTCCATAAAACATAATAAATAACAACTAATTGGATATACAATACATGTTTAATAATGATTATTACAATAAAGGTAAACTATAATAGGGTAAAAAGAACTGCCTGTGGTACCATTTAAACCACTTACAGTAATGCACACAAAAATATGATTGAATACTTATAAAAGGATTGAATGTGTTCTGATAGAACTCCAGTGGAAAATCTACACTGCATCTATGTATGAAAATCGCTGTAGACTACATTTAACACTAAAAATGTAACTAATCATAAATGCGTCGCTAGTTTTAGGGTGGCGTGTCGGCCCCATACATTTCATCCTCACAGGCTTTTCCTAAATGGCAGTCTAGTCAAAATGATCCTCTAACTAACTGGCCTCTACAAATTCTTTTGCTGTTGGAGTTAGAGGTATGGCAGGGGTATACGGGATCATCAGTTATACTACGACAAAAGATCGCTAACTTTAGTTATAAAATATTGTGGTGTGAGTGAGGGTAGCTGCCTGTCTGATTTAATAACTCGAGTTTTTACAGTAATGAATCAGATATCCCTTAGGTGTTTTCTGCAGTGATTTTTGTCGTATAAGGGTTTAGCGGACTGGGTCCTTCTAACCATCATATCAATTTCACCCGCGTCTTTTTCACAGGGCTCAGAAGGTGCGTGGCAACCGCTGCCAAACTCTAGCACAACCAGCTCTAGCTACGCATAGATCGTAACCCGGGAGAGCCTGGGAGACCACCTGCTGTCTTTTTAGGTTCCCCTTCTTTTGCAAGACAGCTTCCGTATCACGCGCGAACTGTTGGAAACTCATCCAGGGAGTCTATCGACTTTATTACACTGTAATCTGCCAGGATTAGCTACGGAACTCTTGAACTACGAAATATTTTTCTAGGCTTCTCAGCTACTTAATCGAAACGCAGCCCCCTTCCTTCTCTGCTATAACAGCAGTTTTTCCTTTTAAATCATACTAACAAATTGGTTTACATCTATCCCATTTTTCTTTGCCATTTGCACAGGCAGTGTAAACGTCTGACATCTAGTGGAAATCAGTGGTATTACATTCTGTCTGTTCCATCGGCCATCTATCATAACAAAAAAGACCCCGTCGACAAAAGACATAGAATTGCTTTATATTGTATAATGGTATTGTGCTGCAGTCAGGGTATGAAGGCTGCATCAAACATAACTGTCTGTGTGGTACTTTGCAAGCAACCAAAACCAGGGCTGTTCAATGCCAGTTTCTGATATGTTTCCAGGTATACAGAAATATTCCTCACCACCAGGTGGCACTAAAAACAACAACTGAACGCAGCTGCGAGTGTCTTGAGTTATCTAAATTCAACAAGTGTAATGCCTGCTCCTGCAGACCAAGGACTGCTGCTTATGGTTAATTTCCACTCTGCATGCATATCTGAAGACCACATTCTTTACTCACCTTATCTCATGATACATGAAGGCGATGGCACTGAGAGCTCCATAAGACACTGCCATACCAGAAAAGTGCATAGTGCATTCAAGCATTAGGTTTTTACATGCACACATTAAGTAAATTAGAAACTGTGAATGTAAACAATATATTGTAACTGAAAATGAGCAACAATCTAAAACACAGCAGGGCTATTGAATATTTTAATATTGGTCAGACAACCATGTCAGTTACATTTTAAATAAATGTTCTGGGAGTGTTTATACAATACAATGTAACACAATACAAAAGATGTAATTACCGTGTATCACCCCAAGACACCTCACAGGCAGTAGTCATACACCTGTGGGCCTTGAGCAAGGATTTAAAAGTATCTATCTAGGGAATATGAATCTCTGAATGACCTTTGCAAAGATTTCCACAGGAGGGGAGCCTGGTAACTGAAAGCTTGATTACCAACAGTCTTCAGGCTTTGAGGGGTGGTTACCAGACTATTGTCCTTGGAACAGCAACAGTGGATATGGTAGAGCATATGGTAGAAGGAGATCAGACAAACAAGATATGGCTAGTCTACAGGAGGCTTTATGTGCAGTATAATTGGGAAATCAATTGTAAAGGAGATTGGAAACTAGTTTGTGCAAAATGGGGGAGATGTGTGCCTTAACCTTGACTTTAGAGAGGTGGTTAGGAGAATTCTGAATGGCCTGAAAATTGCCCAATAATGAGGCTTGTGGGGCAGGGGTGGACATCTATTAGAAAGACCAGTAATAGAGCAGTAAAACTGAGTAACTTCAGCATAAAAAATAAGTTTAAGGCCATCCTGTCCAATAAGAAAGACTTGTTCCTGGAACCCATCTAGATTTCCCAAACACTACATTTTCCCTTAGATGTAATGACAGTACATGGGGTTACATTCCTGAACTTGGAATCAAAATAGAATTTTTCATAAAAAGGCTGGACAAATTACAAATATGAGACTAAGTCAAATATTAATAAGATATGAATACTACAAGATTTCAAGTCTAAAAATACTTACCAATGAAGTACTGCATGTATGAATATTGGTGCAAGATGGTTCGGAAAGACAAGACAAGGAGAACAAGGTGGAAATTTTGGTCTTCTTATCTGTGTTTACTTAGTTGCTGGGCAAGCTGGACAGCACATACACTGAAAGGATAAAATAATCTTTGACTCCCCTCACAAGTGCATTGAATATAAACAACAAACTTTAAGACACTCCATCGGGGGGAAAAATACATACATAATTTGTGCCTTGTCAGAGTTTTGTTTAATTTAGGGCTGTTTTCTCACTCCCCTGCTTACACTCCAAACTCTCTCCCTCCCTATAGCTGTAAAATCATACATGGCAGTGTATTTTTTACTAGTATCGTAAAGGCTGGTCGTCGCAAATGGGTCGTCATGAAACAGAGCGCTTGTACTTTGTGCGATCATATTATTTTAAAATTGGCACATAAAACATTCACAAATTAATGCTAAATATTATTTCCCTGATAGTTGAGCTTGTAAAACAAGTATACGTCGTTAGTACAATTTTTAGAGTTTCTCAGCACACACAGACGAAATTCTATACAAATTCTCAGATTTGGTTTCATAGCTAACAAGCACCCGTTTCATGCGAATAAGTTCATGGAGAGCAAGTGAGGTCGGCAAGCGCATGCGTCGTAGCAGGAAGCGACTTGACCTCGCGGATTCAAGTGCGTCTTCGCGTTGCATGCTGGGATTGACTGTTCTGTTTCACAGTCATGGCTTCCCGTGTCCTAGCCCGGTGTGTCCGCTTGCTCGCCCGGCCCTCGGCGAGGCTGTGTCCCGTAAATGCTGCCGTCAGAGCAGCTGCTGCACCGCTCCCGCTCAACCAGCGACCGTTCTCCATCCTGTCCTGCAGCCAGCGGACGCGACAGACCGACCAAATCCGGGTAACACTTGAATAACATTGAGAAGATCTTAGTCCTGGCCTAGCAGTTCGGGGCTGTGCAGTGACCTACTCGTGTCTGTGCAAGGAATAATTTGATAATGTAGACAACCTAGCTAGCTAATTTGCTAGCTAGCAATTAAAACGAATAGAGCACTGTGCTAAGTGTTGCTTCTATTAATGTTACTGGCGAATGAACTGTGAATTAGCTGAACGATACCGAGAATGCATTTCTAGCTAGCTGGCTAGCTAGGTGCACATTGCACAACTGCTGATGGCTTATTGCTAACCTGGATCGCCATCATACTGTATTGGCAAGTGGTGTCTAGGTCCTGTCTAATTGAAACCGCTGATGCTAATCAGCAAGCTACCGAAATGATGGTAGGTAGTATGCCAGAAAAGGTAGTCAATTTCGTACTTCGCTTGCTGTAAAGTTATTCCGTTAAACTGTAATATTTTGCTAGAAAACATGCCAACACTGCACGTTCAGTGTTGAGGGAAAGGATAGCAAGCTAACTACCATGTGAATAGTACTGGGAGCGTTTAACTCTGCTGTTACAAAATAGGCACTCGGAATGCGTAACCGTGCGGATAAGCATAGGAACTGATTTACTCGGAGCTGTCGTAAAGCGGTTCACTCTCCACATTGGCTTGCTTTGTGGTGATACTGAAGCTGCTCAGCCAACAAGCCGGCTGTCCCGTGCTTTGGCATTTCGAGCTTACAGGGAGCATGTCTCGCTTCTCTATGCCGAATCACGAATGTCATCTCATTGGACCAGGTTTTAGTAGAGTCTGTTTTTACACGGGTGGGCAGCAGTTCAACGCAGGTTTGTAAGTCAGTTGGTATTTTTAGTATGTCGATGAGTCAGTCAAATCGTTGGTGTCCACAGTTATTCCTTCTGGATGACCTGGAGATCAGTGTATCTGCGGAGCTCCTTATCCGTGAACATGAAGAATGCGGCCGCTTTGTTTAAGACCGCGGTCTGGCCCTGTGTGGCGTGCGCTGATGCGCTGTCTCCTGTCTCTAGATCCCCGGCTCTCTGGCGCAGCTGTGTCGACAGTATGGGGACCTGCCACCTCTGACGTTCGAGTCCATCAAGGATCGAGTTATGTATGTCCTGAAGCTTTACGACAAGATCAACCCAGAGAAAGTAAGTAACCAGTAATCAGTGCGTTCATTCATGTTTCACGGATTATGTGTGGGTGTGCCCTTAATTACTTGGCTGGTTAATGCTAGTAACGTAGCGTGTATTATTGATATGTTTAGACTGAGATTAATGCGTCAACGTGGACAGACCGACCAAGCCATCATCAACTTTTCATTTGATATAGCACTTTTTCACGTCTAGTTTGTCATAGGGGTTTTTACACTGCATTGCCAGAGGAAATAAAAAGTTAGAAATTCAAAAGACTACTTGTGTGTGTTCCCTGAGCCCTTACACAAAGTGATTCACAGATTTCTCCAGGGGTTTGATTGAAAAGACATCACTTTATATTTGACATGCTCAGTGATGATAAATGCTAGGTAACTTACAACAAACCATGATGCTGTAAGATCTTAAAAATCACATCCCAGATGTTTTTTTTTTCTTGACATTGGAATATGGCTGCTTTTACCTTTTAAATGAGTACCTTCCTTTTATGTCATTTTGGCATTTGTATGTATGATATTTGGTGCTGCATGCTACTCTCGTCTACTAAGCTGTTTTGGTGGCATTTGTTTTGTGTAGCTCCAAGCCACGTCTCACTTCATGAAAGATTTGGGTTTGGACAGCTTGGATCAGGTGGAGATTATAATGGCCATGGAAGATGAGTTTGGTGAGTGTGACGGTTTTCATTATTTAATTACTTTCATGAAGTTGCTCTTCTCTGACACTAGAGTGACATAGAAGACTGAACAGTTGCTGAAGTCTTCAGGCTTTGCAGCTGGTCATTCACTCATTGCTTAAGCTGGCATTCTCCTTCCTCACTGTGCACACAGTATAACCAATCTGGCGGTAGTGGAAATTACCAAAAATAGCATGAATGACCATAAGAAACGCTGGTGAGTTTGATTAAACCGCAGAGCAGGTAGATTGAGTGGCTCCCCAGATCCCTTCACCTTTTAGGGACTGATGGGGGACTGATTTCAGTGAGTTAGCCTTATTCAGGAGTCAATCTTCTAAAAGGAAGTGAGGTCAAACGAGCGCCTCTGTGACTGGCAGGGTTCGAGATCCCAGACGCAGAAGCAGAGAAGCTGATGACTCCGCAGGAGATTGTGGATTACATCGCAGACAAGAAGGATGTGTACGAGTGACAGGATCTCCTTGTACCTACAGTAAGATAAACCCCACTTACAAACCCACTGGCTGTCATTAGGTTTTGTGAAACCCGCAACGGATGGTGCTGCTGAGTGCTGTCAATCAAGACTGATGAACCAATCAGAATGATGGCTTTCCATAGCAAAACACTAGGATTGGTTCAAATCAGGAAGTCACTGATAGGACGTGATGCTTCCACCCAAAATAGGTTTTGTAAGCCTCATTAGTAACCAGCACATCCGTTTCATTTTCAATGTACAGCTTTGAGTTGGAGAATTTGATTTTGTGTTTTATAGATGGATATATTTAATGTCTAATATAAGTTGAATGTGATTGAGTGGTAATTAAGTGTTAAATTAGAGGAGCAGTTTCAGTGTGAAAGGCAGGTGGTACTCTAGATTAGGAAAATCAGTCACAATCAGACATGTATTTAGTATATCGCCAATGACCTTCTGTAGAGCACTTCACAGTGATATTCATTCAGTCAGTAGGGGGAATCATTGGAAAAGTATTCCCTGGTCATCTGTCGGGAGTGATTGATTTAAACTGATGGCAAGTAGGGGAATATTGCAGAGGGCAAAATAAAGCTATTAACATAAAGAATACAAACACATTTGTGCAAAGTAAGACTTCTCTAAAAGGGATCAAACTACAGAATTGTAACTGCAGGTTTTGTCTTTTCCCCCCCTCAGGTAGGTAGGAGTGACCTTGTCCCCATGTGACCCTGTGGGACCTGATGTGGATGGTGTTTTTTTTTCTCAGTTTAGACTCAAACATTTTCACATGCAGTCTGTGATGTTCATGGCGTCCAGTGTCAACTGCCTTGTTTTCTGTACACAATATATTTAATTACAGCAAGACCTGTGTGGATTCATGAGTTTAGAGGGAAATAAGTAAAAATAAAATGTGAAACCCCCAATTTGACTGTTGCAGTCATTTTATCTTGCAGCTCCATCTAGTGGCCAGGAAGTGTAACCTCCGCCATATTTCAGACAGCTCACATTTGCATTCATTTAGCAGCTATGATTGTTGTTTAACTTGGGGAAAAACAAAAGACTAAGTGGGAGCATTGAGAGTTGAAATAAACCTGCTTCCATAAGGGGACATGTCTGTGTTGTGTGAATGTCAAGGCAGATATGGCTGTGTATTGCAGTTGCCCCTGGCTCTTACCTTGTCCTGTCTGCATCTTCCATGCAATACACACCTCTCCACCTTAGAACAGAATTCATCAAACTTGAAATTTTCACCCAAAGCAGGCTTATATTTTTGTTGATTTTTTAATGTTTTTGAAGGGTTCAGCTTGTTTCGTTCTCTTCATATGTAATGCAACCACCCAGACTTTGTGTGCCTGACTTTTCCACCAGTAATGGACACGCATGAATTGTGTGTAAAGAGAAAAGCCGCACATCTTTAATGTTTTGCAGTCAAGGTGTTATCTGCACACGACTGGCATTCTTCGTTACCTGTAGAAACATTTTTGGTTTCGTTTCTCCTGCAAGTGCAGCATTGAAAGGGGATGTTTAGAATTGCAAGACATTAACATTTGATGGAGTCATCAAATCATATTGGCCAGTAATACCAGCACAGGAAGAAACTAAGCAACCTACATTACTGCAACAAAACATACTATGTAGAAGCTGGCATGCTAATTGTATTTAACAAAAACAATAGATTTGAATGTGTTCAGCATCAGCACAGAACAGTTCTCCTGTAGTACACTGTTTTATATGCAAAGTGTACCTCCAGATGTGTATGTGTAGATGCTCTTGCTGAGTGGGATGTAATAAATTGAGAGTTGCTGGGTCCGTGGCATTTTATTTGTCCCCATGAACATTTCCTTTTCTGAGTTTACTTTTACTACTCCTTCAGCTCACAAGTGATATATGGCTGAGGTTTGCCTTACACTGCCTTACAGTGGTTAATTGTGTCCACATTTTTGACAAACAGCTGTTGCCAGTGCCAGGATAGTAAAGTCATTTTTTTTCTACTCACTTCCTTGTAGGAGGGCAAATTAAAATTGAAAGTCTGCATGCACTTGGGGACAGACAAGGGTGATGAGCTTGGTTTGGGCCACTGCCTGTAGCCCTTCCTCATTCCCAGAGCTGGCAGGTCCATGGCCTTGCTATTTAGAGCACATTTTCAAGATGTTCATTTAAACCAAATTCAGTCTCAACAATACAAGTCATGTATCTCACAAAAGGAGTCAGTATATTGTAGATACTGTATTTCTGCATATCCTGTATGTAACAAGGATCAGCCCCTCAATATCCTAGACAGGTCTGTAATGGCTCTATACTGCCCCCTGGTGAATAAACAGAAAAGTGCAAGTATTCCATTCCACATCTTTCCATTCTGCACATCTTTACAAATACTTCAATTCCTTTAAAACAAAGTCTCCCCTGTACATCAACTAATTTAAAAGTTACATGCTCAATGGTAATGCAATGCAACATGCATTTTTATACCACTGCCCCTTTAAATGTGCTGCCACTAGAAATTAAAACCCAAGTAATGCTTGTCTAAAAGTGTCAAGCATTTAGTACTTTTTTTAGTACTTTACTAGTACTTTAGTACTTTACTTTTTGCAGAAAACCTACATTTGACATTGAGCTGTCAAATATACTAATTTGCAGTCCTCCAGGACTTAAGTTGTGTAACCCTGCCCAACACACATTTCAAATCTTACAATATTTTACTTTTTATATAATGTTAGCCATTTTTAAAACACCTGCACAAATTCATATTCTCCAGGAGGGCAAAATTCAAAAAATCCTTTATGCATTACTTTAAAAATGTTACTATACATTTTATCAGCAACCAAACACAAATGAAAGACAACACAACAGAAGACTCACTGTTAAGATTTATTGTGGGTTACACCCAAGTTACACAGCTTTGAATTCTGATGCCAAGATCAGCAGAACTTTACACACAGTTATCAGTCTAACAAATACAGTCAACAAAAGGCCTGATATCTGACCTATACCTCATTACATATTCACCTAAGAGCACTACAATTGAAATGCAAGCAACAATGAGGACAAAAAAAATAAAATAAATTGACAGCATCAATGGAAACATTCATCACAACAGAGTATTAGACTAGTTCTTTTGTCAATTTACCGGTACAAATAAAGATTGTCCTTCAAAAAGTGCAGTTCCCCCACATAAAATTCCCAGATCACCCCAGGAAGACATAAAAAGGTACTTCCTGCTCGTTTAAGAAGTTGGTAAATTATTGACATGGTTTTCTCTACATTGTTTAAACAGTCCAAAGAAATGTGCATAACTGGGCTGATGCGCACGCGCCTATTCTTCCACTTTTGACATGTTTACGTATAAAAAAAACGTTGCAGCTGAAAATTTGCATTCTCGCTTCTCACGAGATTAATGAACGGGAAACGGCAATTAGGTGCTCGATACGCTGCAACTGGCCATTAAAAAAAGCACACAGTTAAATCATGGCACGCGGTTTTAATGACGGTTTTAATCCTGCGACTGCTGTAGATAAGATCCTAAGTAAACGCGCATGGACAACCAAAGCCTTGTTTTACTGCACACTGCATAGTCTTTCAGAGAATATCCACCATAACGGACGTTATGATTCCAAGCTTTTCCGTATTCGCCCGTTCCGTTCTGCTGGTTTTCACTAAAGCTTTTTTTAGAGTTTAAAATGAGACGGCAATGCCCACACAGTATGTAAAGTCTGTTGCCTTAGCATATTATTAAACGGCAGGGACCATTTAAAAGACACCCGTGTAATTCGCTCGCAGGACGCGTCAGAAAACAATGTAATTTTCTCAATACAAAAGTAGTTTGTCTGGCCGGCCGTTTTCTTCCATTTCTATTCGGCGATACAAAAGACTGCAAAGAACCAATGGGACTGTATTTCCCATCGCAACTTCTAGTCGCAAATGACATTTCAAGCATATAAATTGTCCAGCTTTTATAAAATATCCAATCCCTTTCCTCCTCCCCAATTTGGCATGACAGTGAGTTTTTTTCTTTCGACAGCAAACAGCTCTAAATAGGTAAACGTATGCTACACAAAGCCGACAAAAAGGGAAAGGCAGAGACCAAAATAAGTGGAATTAACTCGAAGGATGCCACTTGCCCGACCCTGTATCAGTTCACTCCACTCCACAGGATAGCATAAAGGGCTGTCGGGGAACCAGATAGACCCACCCCATCTCCGAACTGCGCAGTGGAACACAAAATGAACCGTGGTCAGAGCCACACACAACATAAAAAACGCAAATTGCGAGTTTAAGGGAAAAACACGGCTACCCTGGACACAAGAAACGCTAACCCCCTCGCAGTCAAAGCACCTGAGCTCCTCGCAGTCAAGAGCTACGGAGGCGGCACGGCGGCCGTCTGCAAGTGATCGTGAGAACCCGTCTGGTCAGGTAAGACCTCCGAATGGCGTCTGCTTTCTCTTTCCAGATTTCAGACGCACGAACCTGGCCGCCCCTGTGACGGAACGACGCGGGGCAACGCGCAGGGAGAAACCCTGGACTGCTTAACCCAAGAAAGCGTATTTCACAACACAAATCGGAGACAAACTTACAAAAAACCCGACTACACAAGAGACCCTCAATAGCCATAGCTACGCTCCTTCCCATTTAAGATATACACATACAGTACTATCATTTTATATATATATATATATATATATATATATATATATATATATATATATATATATATATATATATATATATATATATATATATATTATTCACACACATAGACACCAAGTGCAAATCCAAGGCTTTCAGTCTGAATATCTTATTTTCTTATCGATCCGTAAAAATCAACCTGGTTCAGATGTTCCTCTTAACGTCTTTTAAACAAAATGAGAAAAGCACTATCTGGAATTCAGTAATCAAATCTTTTTTTGATTGATTCGTATTTGGTAGAGCACGTAGTTACAAGCGGTTCAATACTGGCATGCCACTATCAAGTCTGGTTAAATACTTGAGGTTTTGAACTACTTTAAAAACTTGATCAAACCTGGACAGCTTAAACTTAACGAGAAAGTTCTACTTCTGAAATAATGATAATCTTGGAAAAAAAAACATTAAGGTCCATGGCTTAGCCTAATGCTGACATCTCTCTTTGAAGCATAAATTGTGCATTGTTGTAACTGAACAATCAATATTGTATTTTTTCTGTAAATCTATGTACACTTTATCTAAATGCATGTACTTAAACTACCAGCAAAAGATTACATTCATCACTGTTCTAGCCTTCAACAGCCTCTTCCAGTTACATAGATGAGGCCTATGAGAGGACACACCAGCGTTCATAAAACAAGCAAGTATGAGCAGCCAAAACATGATTTATTAATATTGTAAGGAAACTTCAAATTTGAACACAACCCATCTGTACACATTACAATCATAATCTATTTGTAAACAGTTAAAAGCCACTTGACTTGTTGCATCTTGGAACAGTTTGACTCAAGGCAATGAAATGTGGGCAACTTCTGCACTGTTAAAATATCAACCAAACAAGATGTTTTTTTTTTTTTTTTTTAGCTTTTTTTTTTTTTAGGAACACCACTAGTGGCAAGGAGAAAGAGTTGCAAACGGCGTATCCGTGATTATTCTGACATTTAAAACATTTCTCATAACAAAAAGTGTGATTCTGTGAGCCACATACTTGGCTACAGTGTGCATAGTTACGAATTTCTGCTTTTCTTATTAGAAGTACAACAGTAATATTTGACAGTCAGAGCAAAAATGAAGTAAAATAATACACTGACCCCACTCAATGGGAATTAAGGGAAGAATAAGGACAAATATAGTGATTCAGCAAAACCATCCTCCACTCATTAATAAAAAAGACAGCATATCTGAAAGCAGTATGTAGAATATATCCAGCTTAAAGCAGGTATTTGGCAGAGAAAAACTTAGAGCGGTAAGTAGTTTCAGTGCTGAAAGTTGGATCTTCCTACAGAGACTTTGTACGTGAGGGGGAGGGGGAATCTGGGTAGTATTTCCTGAGAACCATGCTTGTTATCTAGCAGATGAGTGGAATAGATTTAACGAGAGAAAAAAAAAAAACACAACATGGCAAAAACACTGATCAGTATTCCCAGAGATAAAGCTTTGTCTTCATCCTCAATATATATTTTTCTCTGTTTTTTATCCATGTAATTTTAATTTTATGCTTTTTTTTGTATCTTTGTTTTTTTTTTTTTAAATCTTTTTTAAAACGAAGGAAGAGTAAACACACTTCCCCCACCCCCTCAAAAGTCTGTAAACAAGAGGGCACGACGTGGCCCCTCCGAGACACAACGAAAGCCTATTTGAAAGTGCTGTTCCCCCTGGCTTGCATCACAGGTTTTTGCAAATCACAGCTGCTCCTACAGTCTCCTGTGCTGCAGAGCTAAACTCTTTAGTTTAGTTTTTAAAACACAAAATTGGTGCAATACTATACTTTTTTTTTCCATTTTTCTTTTCTCGAACATCCTCAAATAACTCTAAGCCAGCGGTTATATTATAATTGTTTTAAACTCCTCAATACCACGATAAGGTAGGCGTACGTCAAGGCGTAGCGGAGCGCGCACGCTTTTATTTTTTTGTTTGTTTTTTGTTTTTTTTTTTTTTAAGAACATCCTTGAGTAAACAACTACGCCGGAACTCTCGGCTCCCTCGATATTGCAGATTATACTGAGAGGAAAAAAAAACAAAACACATTCAGTGCAAAGTTAAAAAAAAAGCTCCAATACTCCAACACTGTCAGCAAACGAACGCAATAAAAATAAAACAAAAATAAATGGAATTCAAACATGATGAATAAACATTTAAATGAGCTCGTTTGAAGCGTTTTTTTTTCTTTTTTTTTTTTTTGTTTTTCTCCACACAAAGAGCGCTACCTGGAAGTGTAAATATATCCTTTCACATTATAATATTGGCCAGCATGATTCAAGTATTCAAACTGATATGTTTTGGGCTAAAACAGAGTGGAAAAAATGTGCAGAAAGAACGTAACTTGTTTCCACAGGTTGACCCCATTTTTTTCTCATGTAGGTGAAGAAAGTACAACTAGTGCCATTTGTTTTCTTATCTTATTTGAATTATTAGTTGTTACACACTGAGGTCACAGTTCTTAAGTCAGAAGGTGAAAGTTGTACTACATGGTGTCCCCGCCTCCTGCCAAGTGGTCGACAGGAAGGAAGGAGTTGATTGGGGACGGGCTGCTGATGCCCCGCCCCTCGCCGCCACTGGGGCTCCCCCACAGGCTGGCGGGATAGCTGGGCGAGCTCCAGAGGGAGGAGCCATGGAGGTCGCTGCCCCCGGTTCCCGACAGCCCAGCACCGTTCCAGTGATTGGGGTCAGTGCGGCTGGGGAAAGGGTGGGACCCCTCGATGGAACTGATCCGGTTCTGGGCGGGGCCCAGGGTCTGCCAGTTGGGCGGGGAAGCCATGGACTGACCTTGTGCAAAGAAACGGCTGATCTCCTCTTCGCTGGCGAACTCAGCAAGAATAGTAGTGTTCCCTAAAACGCACCTGCGGGCGACACAGCGGAGCAAAGGTTAGCGTTAGCAGTGAGGCTGCACCAGTGAAGCATGCACTGACTCATAATGAAGCTTTTTCCGGCTCAGTGAGGGCTGCGGGCATCTCTGCACTGGCTACCTGATGCTCTGTCTTTCGGGTCCAAATGTTGACAATATGAGAGAGGCTCTGTGCGGTAACCTTTTCTACAATGAAGTCACCGTTCTGAAAACTAACAGTGCTAATCAAGCACAGAGACACCCAGAGCCCAGCCGTTCTCATCATTCCCAATATAAAAAACTCCTTGATGCGGGGTGGCCTGTCTCCGCAGGGGCGGAAAGTGGCACGTCACACTCACATGTGCAGAGACTTCTGTGCCTTGGCTGCCTCCTCCTTGGAGCTGTAGCACACGACGGCGTTGCCGTGGGGCAGGTTCAGGTGGAATGTTATCAGTGGACCGTGCTGCATGCACAGCGTTTTGAGAGTGGAGCCATCAATCTGGGGACACACACAAACAGGTTCAGACCCCTAATAGGGACACTTGCACCCAAAACCCGCCCATGAGCACAGACAAGGTTTTCGTACAGACAGGAGTGGTGTCACCATATTGCATTTGGGGACACCGGAGGCGGGGTTGTACAGTGTGTAGTAAACCGTCAGCAGCTGTAGGACAGCGTGTCTGGGGGCCTTGTAAAGACGGTCTGGATTTGGTGTACCCACCTGCGGTGTGAGATTTTTGAGAACGAGCCAATTGGTTGTTCTTCCTGAGCTGCTGTCGCCCCAACTGGAACCTAGAGGGTGAAACAGGACATAAACGCTTTACAGTGACAGACACTTGCCCCGGCCCAACACCCCGCCCTTTCACAACAGAAGCACTACAGGAAGCAAACATACAGTTGCTTTGGCCTTTACTGATCAGGCTTGTTACGGGCCTGGGGTTAATCCAGAAACAACCTGACTTATGTATGTCTGGTTTCTTTCAGTTTCACACTCATGTGTCCCATCAGGGATGAAAAGATGAAGACAACGAGAACTATTCTCAGTGTGTGTGTGATGATGCTTTTAGCTGCTCCAAACTGGTCTGCTAATCCCCAGATTCCCTCAAGCGGCCTGGCTCTGGACCAGATCAATGCGGTTTAATAGACCACTTTTCCCACTTCCACACTCCAGGACTGTGAACCGGCCCAAGTCAGACTGGACTGGACCAAGCCAAACATGGCAGTACAGTTCAGTGACGTTTGCTTGCATTGTACAGCGTGCCGCAAACAATAAATTGAGCAGAGTGAAATAAATCGGAACTGAAATAATAATAAATACGAGGCTCCCTCAGGCTGAGGACCGATGCACTGACCGGGGGTGTATCTGGAGTCAGAGCCCCAGCCCCCGAGCCGCAGGGGGCCGCTGTCCCAGGACGAGGGCTGCTTCTGGCTGGTGAGGCCGGGGGGCGGGCGGGACGGGGCAGAGATGCCTTTCGGGGGGAGGGGAACCTTCCACAGCTCGTGGGCCAGAGAGGTGTTGGCGACTGTTCCAGGAGACCACGTGTTTTTGGAGTCGCCGCTTCTGGCTGTTTTTTTTTTTTTTGTTGGGGAGAAGGGGAGAGGGGGGAACAAAATGAAGAAACTGACGGAGCACCTTTGAGTGAAGCGTTTGATCTCCACTGTCCCTTCGAAAGAAAAAAAGCTGAGCAAATATTTCACACAAGTCCACCTGGATTAACGTGTCAGCAAAGCAAAGAAAGGACATCACAGCCACACTGTTGGTACAAATTAGTCTTTCAGGATCGAGGTGTAAACTGACTAACTTGATGTGTGATGCAATCATAACACAGAGTGTCTCGCCGCCGCGCACTGACCTGAAGTGCTTTGTGCTGGGCTGTAGTTGGAGGCACGCATGGACGACCAGGCACTATTAGAAGGCAGCGCGGTGTTCAGAGATGAGGTTGTCCCTGGAAGAGTCACAAACGGAACGCCCACATCACATTTCTGCTCGTCCCGCTGCTCAGGGTTCATCTCAAGCAGCACTACGACATTCCCATTCAGAGCCATCCCAGACTTTAAGGACGATGGAGACTAAAGGGGTAACCGCGACTTACCCTGTGGCCAGAGGATTACTTCTTAACTGATTCTAAATCAGTTTTTTTTTTTTTCTTCTTCCAACTGGTCAAATTAAGTGATGTGCATTTATACCTGTGCATTTCTGCATAGTTTGTAGGACATCACACGTGATGTTCTGGGAGCAGTCAAATTAAGATGCGACGCAACGCACATTAATTAAATAAAATAAGTTTAAAACTATATATACTGTACATAAAAATTCTCCCAATCATCTAACCCTCAGTTGAGAATTTACTACCAGAAGGAATGGATATCCCTGACCCCAACAATTACAAAATCACAATATTTTACCTTCATCTTGCTCAAGAAGATAAGTTTGATTGTTTTAGTCAAAAACTTTGAGTAAAAATATAAAGGAAAAACAGGGGCACCACATGACAGGCAAAAATCTTGAGGAAAGTTTACCAGTGGTTCACAATAGTGAAAAGAACTAATTATGAATGAGCTTTAGAAAGGCACCTGGCTCACAGACAGCTTACATTGTGAAACCAGAAAAAAAGACTTGGTCTGGTCCCAGAATCCTATCTACAGAATTCGGGTGTGTGAAACAGCACCCTGAGAGAGGTGTTGTTTGCAACGTACCATTGTTCCGGTCCCTGAGGTCAACGTCCCGGACAGTATTAATGGAGAGATTATTAACAACGCTTCCAGGAGTCACGTAAGGGTCAGTCTCAGGGTCGATGTTTGGATATCCTTCCCAAGGCTCACCCGGGCGAAACTCTGAGGAGGAAGGAGAGGAACGCTTCTTTTAGGGCCGAGGGCTCTGAGTTCCCACTGCTGGGTTACACACCAATGATCAATACAAAAAACTAGGAGCTCAAAAAGACTTGGCTGGTTGGCTCTGGAATTATATCTAGACTTCTGAGCCAATATTCCTTCCAACAGCAACATCCTTGACTTACAAGCACAGAAGGTATGTAAGCAAACATTCTTCTGTATTTTCAAAGTAACATTTATTTAGAGATGTTTCTAGCCCTAGCTTTAGGAGGAGGGACAGGGGGCATCTGTCCCTTCACACTTCCACCTCACCCTTTGAGCAACCCGGTGTTCTAATCACTGCTGTATCGTCCATTATTCCAGCCCTATATGAACAGCTCATTTTAAAGAGGCCCTCATAAACCAGCGCTGACAAAACATCTAATCCAGTGCACATTCACTAAACTGTGAAAAATGCAAATCGTTACATGTAATGTTACAGGAAAATGATGGGCTGATCTCATATGTTCTGTTCTAATGGAATAACTAATGGAATTCTTCTGCATAATAAACTCAGCTAGCTTCCGCCTAATGTAGCGGTCTTTGACCCCAGCTGTGGTTACCATGAAGACAACCCCTCTGAATCCAATGGTGAGGGCCCGTTCAAATTTCAGAATAAATGAGAGATCACAGACCCCCCCCCCCCATGTGGAAAAGGCAGGCTCACCTGGCGGCCAGGTGACGCTGCCGGAGCCGTGAGGCGATTTGGCACGGAGGGGCCAGCCGTCTCCCACGGACCCGGGGGGGCTGACGGGGGCGTTACCGGAGCTGATGAAGTCGTGCGGACCGAAGAGGGAGTCCTCCAGCCTCAGCGCGGAAGAGAGTGGACCTGCAGTCACACACACACACACACACACACACACACACACACACACACACACACACACACACACACACACACACACAGAGAGAGAGAAGAGGCTATCAAACGGCCTGCCTGCGACACCCGCATCTCTCATTACAAAAGGATCTGAGCTCATCCTGGGTGGGGATCAAACCCAGGGAAAGTGTCTGGTTGGACAGCAATCAGCCTTTTCAGGGGGCCACTGACATTCAGCTGAACGCTGTCCTGAGGTTTATTTCTGAACACTTGCTGACTTCCAGGAAAGTTTAAGCTTCAGTTAGACGTTGAGTGACAACATGATGGTGAAGCCCAAAGTGTCCTATAGGATGTACTGCCAAACGCACCAACCAGTCACATGTCAATTCACACCCAGCAGCATTACTAGGATACCGATTGCTAAGGGAAGTGCTGTGCTTTTTCCTGCAAGTGAAAGACACTGTCTGTGAGGAGCAGGGCACGCGCGTGACTTACCGGGTTTGCTGGGGTTTTGATCAAGTGGCGAGTTAGCGGAAATGTCCATGGCTATCCACTTATTCAGCCGGGACTGTGGCTCTTTGAACCCGACACCACCGATGTCCAGACTGTTTACATTCAAGTTTGAATTCAAGCCTGGTGAGAGAGGGAGAGAAGTGGAGAAAACCCAACATGATCGTAAAAGGCTCTTCCCCCAGCCATAATAACTGATGTGCCTCACTGCGCCATTATCATCTGACACGCGCACCAACTTAGGGACTGGAGCCAAGGCTTAATTTTTAAGGGGGGCGGACTCTGTACATTTTTGTGACTGAGCACCCCTCAGGGGAAGTGTTAAGCTAAGCGTACCAAACGCACGTCAGCTCGCCTTACAGGGCTGAATGCCTTAGATGGCCAACCTGGCATTTTCCCTGGGGTTTATCCTCTCCCAGACTGACCCTGAATGCCTTTTATGTACCCAGCACATTAAGTAGATGAAATCAATTCTCCCTGCAGTTTTTTGATCAAGGGAGGAGCTGTATTAACTGCGCATTCAGATGAAGGAGACAACTGCGCTCAAATTGCCCAGCCCCCAGAGTGCTGTCACTGAAACACTCCACACCACACACGCACGCACGCGTGCACACACACACACACACACACACACACACACACACACACACACACACACACACACACCTGCTAAATAACGGGATTGCAGTGATCACACATCATGGCGGGGATTTACCTAACGGGAAGTTATTGAACGAACTGAGCGTGCCCTGTCCCTTCTGCAGGTCTGGTGCATTCTGGGGCATGAAGTTCTCCAGGTAGGACTTGAAGCCGGGCTGGTGCAGGGACGGCGGCTGTGGGGGGGTCTGCGGCTTCATCAAGGAGGGGTCCAGGTGGCGGGGGGGCGGCGGCATCATCTGCTGGGGGCGGCCCTGTGGGAGACACGGCGTAGAGGCGTGTGAGCGCGTGACCGGCCTACACGCGCACACACACACGCAGAGGAGCAAGATGTGAAGTGGACTGAGGATCGATCCCCCTACCTGTTGCTCCTGTTGCTGCCGGACGCCGACAGGCAGGTTTCTCTGGCTCTGCATCTTCTGCTGCTGTAGGAGGAGGCGCTGGGGGGAGGCAGGACACAGACTGAGCATGCTCACAGTACGCACTTGCCCCAGCCAAACACTAAGCACACACTGACCACTTCAACAGAGATTTTCAAAGGACAAATGAGTGACAATTAATGTCATTCACAGGGCCCTCTCCTCTTCCCTTCGCCGGTTTCAGCACTAGTGACAGCTACTAATGAAGGCTGTAATCAACAGTGAAAATAATGCATTTTGTTGTAATTTTTCCTATTAAGGCCTGTCAGTTACAATATCCAAACTATGAAAATAGGACATGCTGATGCACACTAGGGGACCATTACATTACATATGACATTACTGTCATTTAGCAGACACTCTTCCCAGAGTGACTTACATAGGTTACATTTTTATAAATTTGTACAGCCAGATAGTTACCGAGGCAACTGTAGGTTAGACACCTTGCCCAGGAGTACAGCAGCAGTGCCCCAGCGGGGAAATGAACCAGCAACCTTTCAGATCAAGCCATGATCCTTACCACTACACCACTCCGCCCAGTGCAGAGAGAAAGACGCATCATATGACTCTCCTGTTCTCCAGTGGGGGTAATTTTCAAAAACTTCCTGACATTTCTCTGTGCACAGCTGGTGCTTGTGTTTTATCAATCATGTAGATGACAGCCTCACAGTAAAATGCAGGGAGGGGAGAAAGGAACAGGTGGCGATACCTGCAGCTGGGAGATCTGGTTTAGCTGGGACAGCTGGTTCAGCATAGCCACCTGCTGTGCCCCTAAAAGAGGGTTCATTGTGCTGTTACTGAGGGGGTACTTCAACAACGAGGCATGGACCTGGGAGAGGGGAGGGGCGGCAGCTCGTTAGCTTAGCGACAAATGGGCCAAAACACAACTCGCATGGAAAAAAAAAAACAACTGCAATGCATTCATATTAGAATCACAGTAACAATTTAGTCTATTAAAATGGCAATAATAAACACTGAGCCATGTAATATCCTCAGTGGCCCTGTACTGGTCTAGCAAACACCCATGTGATCTACCTTAAGCCTACAGGGCAGCTTCTCTGATTTTTTCTCCCCACGTGATCATCGGCCATTTTATAGTATCAAACACTAACATCAATAGTAAAAGCTGTTAGCTAGACACAGTTAATTGCTACTGCCACTTTTCAATCATTCCTCTACATCTTTAACTGACTGAACAAGAGCTGACATTTTAGCTGTATTACACCATCATCTGTTTGTGACATTTTATCACAGGACTGAGGTGGCCCACAGCTGTCTACTATCCAATTCTACAGCTATTTATATTAGAATTGGCTGAAATGCAGGCCACTCCATATGCATTACTTCTCCTCCTGTTCCGGCGATGTGTGAATGTAATGTGCAGTGTTATATTAGTCCTGCGGGTGAATGAACGCGGGGGGAGAGACGCGGGCGCGAGCGGCCGTACCTGAGAGTGCAGCAGGGGCGGAGGCACTTGGGGGCGGAGGGTGGGCTGGGAGGAGCCGAGCGGCGGCTGGGCGCCTCTCCCCTGCGCTCCTGCTCCGCTGCCGCCGAACACGCCGCTGACATTCTGCGAGAGGAGGGGCGGAGACAGCGCGGGTGAGCGAGGCGCTAACGGCGGGTAAAACGGACACACGTCCTCCACCAGAACAGGGCCCTCCTGCACTCCCCGGCTCACGTGCCAGACCGGATTCAGGTCAGGTCAGTTTGGGCGGGGGTGTCTGGCCGCAACACCGGGCCGAGGTTGGGCAGCTTACCGCTTGAAGGTGGAGAGGTCAGTGCCAGGGTACAGTAAAACTTCATAAACTGCCAGAGAATTAGAAAGTGCTAAGCTTCAAAGGCGCAGCAGCTTCAATTACCACCTTCCTCAAGCGGTACCTTGAGCTGCTCCCTGCATAATTATCACCAGATTACCGTGCAATTATCATTTCACATGTGTATGTAATTTGAGCTTGGGAGTAATGTTAGGTTTTTTTTTTTTTCAGTAAAGCTATCTGGAACTTTGAAGTGCTTCGTTGGATGTTATAGGCATGAATGAAGTGACTAGGCTACAAGGCTGTTTTTGTGTAAGAACTTTTACTTCATGATGGAGGAAGGGAAGAATAAACACAGTCCACCTTCTCAGCCAATTAACGCAACCCCCCTCCTCCCCCGATTAAACGCACAAACTTTTTTTGTTCTCAAATAGAACATTTTCACTGTTTCAGTCAAGGTTTAATGGTTTCCCATGCTTTTTTCACACTGTTTTGGAAAAGCAGCATCTAAACTGACTGAGCCAATCAGGAGGTCCCTAGGATCACCCTGACTGACACATAATTTTTGTTGCACCATGAAAGAGAACAGAGAGAAGCATGGAGAGAAGTCTTATATGCTTGACATAGGAATGACAGGTTCTGCGTGTACAGTCTCAGGGGAGCGCTCCTCCCTCACTCTGTGGCTGAGGTGTTGTCACAGCTCACATGCTTGCGAGCTGTAAAACGCGAACTCTGGTGCTAACCCGAGCCTGGAGCGCGGGCTGGGGAGTCCAGGGGGCCGCTGTGCCGCACTGACCTTATCAAAGTAGGAGCCGCGGTCCATGGAAGACTCTTTGGGGATCTGGTGGCGGAGGCCGGGGCTCTTCCCGATCAGGCCGTTGTACTCTCCCATGTTCAGCACGTGTTTGTCCAGGTCCATGCGCTTGTCCCCCAGCATCCCTGCGGGAGATCGCCAGCCGTCAGTTAAAAGCACAGACACCCTTCCGCAGTGGTGCTGAGACGAGCGTCTCCCAGAGGGGTTAATGTGTTTAAGCAGCCGCGACACGCACCTCCGGGCATATCCATCTTATTGCACTTCAGGGCCTCCTCAGGAGAGTCCCTCTGCGGATGGAGACAGACACACCAAGCCGTGAAAACACGCACGCTCTCTGCTTTCGCCTCATCTGCGAAAGCCTCCCCGCCTGGTTTACTTTCCCCAAGATATCGCACAACCAAAACACCACTACTCACAAAGGGGCCAAAGGTGAACCCCACCAATAAAAACCCATAATAATAAACGACAGCAATAAACTTTATTTTTTCTTGTGCTTCTCCTGGACACGGCCAATTACAGCCCATAAACTGGGCAATAAAAGGAAATACAAACACGAGTCATAACAAGTGTAGCCCTCACAAGTGTATTTCAGTTTATTCTACATTTACTTATAATTTCTTTCTTAATTTTCAGAGTACTCACAGGGAAATTCATACTGCTGAACTGCCTCACAATCTGGTTCATCCAGGCATCATCCTGCTTGCCGACTCCTTTATGGAGCTGGAAGAAAAGCGACATACCAGTGACCTACGTACCTCACCTCAGGTTTTTTTTTAAGCATTTAGCAGGGATACCGTGCTCTCTTTGCGGTCACATCGGCCTCATGCTCACCTTCGGGGGCATCTTCTTGGTGTAGGACCAGTTGTTCGACGGGTTCGACTCCTGGGAGGAGGTGTTGTTGCTCCACATCCCGATCTCCACCTCCTCCTCATCCTCCCAGCTGGATGCCTGCATGGGGACGTCATCGCCGCTGCACCAGCTGTCTTGCATAGGTTTGGGTCCTGGACCCGAGGCGACAGGGACGGGGACAGGTGGAGGAGAGAGACCGAACAACGCTCATTCGCTACAGCCCGTGCTGAGAGCCACAGAAACATTCACCTGATTTGTGTGTGGGACACTGTAGTGTGGTGTAGAGGGTGCTGCTGTTGGAATCTTAGGCTACTCTTGGTCTGGCACGAGACTTAAGCCAAACCCAGCCTGAGTCCCACAACTGCACCCCTGAACCCAGCATGAGTCCAGGATGTCTAACATTCATCCTGCACATGATTCATGGGAATCATAAACATAATGCTGGAATGGCAGACGTTTAGAATGTAATATAGAACATAACTACATAAAACACTGTTATTTTTATCAAGACATAAAGAAGGACAATCCTGAAGTGTACCTTTGACCTTTGAGTGTGAGCTGATGTAATCAGGGCCAATATCAAATTGGTCAAAATACAGAATGGCTCTGATTACAAGGCATCACCCCACCCCACAAAAACGCAATCAACAAACACCACTAATCAATGGTGGGAAAATGAATATTTCCTCATATCCCACACAGGGTGTCAGCAATCTGGTAGACTTCCTGTTTATAATCCAGTAACAAGGTTTTGAATGTGAGATGCAGTTAAGCTGCTCTGGACGAGGGGCCTGTGCCAATGAAACCACAGTGCATTGCTGTTCCTGGCAGTTTGTGGCCTGGCTTCCCTTGCGCCTCCCCCCCGGAACCCCCCGGGCCTCCTCCCGGACTCACCGTGCTTGTGTTGCGGCTGCTGCCTTCCCGCGGCGGCGTCCCAGCCGCCCGTGCCGGCGGTCTCCCGGCCCGGCTCCTCCCAGCTCGAACCCGTGTCCATGGGCTTGCCCCAGGCCGACGTGCCGTTGTCGACGGAGACGGGGGGCCCCGTGGGCTCTCCCCACGATGACTCCGCCTTCGGGGCCGCTCTGTACGGCTCGCCCCACCCTGCGGGAGAGAGGAGCAGAGCCCCATCACCCCAAATGAAGAGGAGTGGGTGCGTCTAAACTGCGGCTTCACCCGAAAATCAAAGATTGGTATTTGGTTTCTTATTTCCAAAACAGTTGGTGTATTTTCCCTCATGTGATAAATCCAGCGCTTAAGAACACAAAGCAGGTCACTAGAGCTGCTTACAAAATCCTGCCTGCTGGCTACTTACTACGATGAATTGAGCTTTTGTCATTTCTTGCAGATTACAGTAAAAAACGCTGAGGGCCCCTGGCTGCTTAATCAACAACACATTTATGTAGCACTCTCAATTCAGAGTCAAATGTATATTTTCATTGTTTCAGCAACTGAGCTATTTTTGCCTTAATGCCTTAAGTATTAATCCTACAGTAAGTGTAACTGCTTCTTAAAATATTTTACAAAAAAAAAGAAATACATTTAACATTTGATTGTCACAGACAAAAATAGAAATAAATTACACCACTTGTTCAAGGATCGAAACTACACACCCACATTTTATTTTAGGGTGGAATTCCCCTTTAAACTCAAAGCGATTACTGAAACATGCATTGCTACAATGTGTCACCCTGTGGCGAAATCCAGCCGAGATGGAGTGGTTGAGGAAACTGAAATCGCCGGTTTCTATTTTGGGAGATGCATGACAAAGGTTCTGAACACACCCGCAGGAGTAAAGTGACCACACGCAGTCCGGTCCAAGTTGTGTTCTTAGATAAGCTCTCACGCCTGTGAAGGATGCGCACCGATTACATGAACTAGGCTGAGACCCTGCCCTGGGATACTGAACTAAACGAAAGAGCAGCGCTTGAAAGAGAGACGATTTGTAAGGGATTTCTACATGGCGGATAAACAGCCTCTAGCTGGGACGAAAAGCCCTGCGTTTTCGCAGTGTAAACAAAGAAGATTAGCAGCGTGCGTGCATCTCAGCCACAGTTCCTTAACGCTGGTTGGGAATTAGGTGCACTTTGACCGGAGGGAGTCCACTGACCCTGCCTTGGGTCACGCTCCTGTCCTCACATAAACAGGCTTACGTAAGCGGTGTTTACCCCCGGCGGCTCTCCTGATATTGCAGCTCCCCGGCGTTCGAGCACTGGGGCGTTCCCGCCCCCCGGCCCGGCTTTCGCCCCTGAGCCACGGGCCTCGGATTCCGCCGTCAGAAATAGCCCCGCTGCTGCGCATCTTGTGCTCGGGTTGCCGCCATGTGACCTTGCCGCACGCTGAGGGCGAAACCCGAGCCCCGGTTCTCCCGCTGCGGCGTCTGGAAGCGGTCAGCCCCCTGACCCAACCGCTGCCCCCCCCGCCTCCAAAACTCATGCATCAGGAGAAGCTTCTTCCAACACTGTCGCCCCCTGGGATCGCCTCATTAACTAATGTCCCCAGCTAATGCCCCCAGCTAACGCTGGACTCCATTACAGAGAGACGCTGAACTCACCTCCTGCTCAATGCCCTTTACCCCGTGTGGGCCTCCTTCTGTAAACCTAACGGCTGAGGGCTACCAGAAATTTACATTTTGCCAATCAATCATTTCCTAGAAATTTCACACACAGCTGTGCATTTTTTATTGAAGAAACAATTGGAATGTTGTAACAGAATGTTGGAACAGATTATTCACATGATTCACATGATCCACCGCCTAATGTGCGTTAGGACGTGGGGGGTTCGCTTCTCTCCTGATGTAAACCAACGCTACCAAATGCAGCAGGAACGCACCGAAAGCACTGACTGTTCAGAGCCTATTGAGAGTAGCCATGTGACTGTGGACAGTCCTGCTACCTTTGTTAGAGAGAAACTATATGCGCTCGGGATATTTGTTTGCTTTGGCTTTAGAAACGCTCTGGCCTTTCATGCAGCGGACAAAGACTTTGTTTCAGCTTCTGAAGAGAGGGGAGCCCAATCAAAGCTCGGAACATTCCAGAGGGGTAACGTAACCCCCGTCAGGCTGCCGGGAGGCTCGGCACGAGGGACAACACGGGGGGGTGGGGGGGGGGTTGTGTGGCACAGGACGCAGAGGCCCGGCCTGCGGAGGGCGGTGCTTACCTGTGCTCCCGGTCTTGTCTTTCGGGGTTGTTGCGGTGATGGTGGGCGGGGCCTGCGGGTGGCTCGGGGGCGGGGCTGGCGCGTCCTGCTCCGCCCCGCTGTTCTTGTTCCACATGTTGACGCTGCCGTAGTTGTACTTGTTGGGGTCGCCCCAGGCCGAGGTGCCGTCGTCGATCTCCATCTTGCGGCGGATCGACTCGGGGGACGGCTCCTCCCAGCCCGTCGACGACTCCTCTTTGGAAGGGGCAGGGATGGGCCCCCCCAGCCAGCCCGAGGGCTTGCCCGGCTGCGGCGGGGCGCCTCCCGCGGACGGCGCTACCCCGGCGCCCTGGGGCTTGCTCCAGTCGGGGGACTTGCAGGAGCCGGCGGCGTCGCCCCAGCTTGAGGAGGAGTGGCTCGGATTCGGGGGTTCCCCCCATCCATGGCTCTGATTGGAGGCTGCGGCAGGCTCTCCCCAGCCGGTCGGCTCGTTCTTGCTGGGCTTGCCGCCCCAGGTGCCGCCACGGCCCGCGTCTCCCCAGCCGGACCCGGAGCGGTCGCTGTCGCTGTCCCAGCTGCCGGACCCCGTCCTCTGGGGCTCGCCCCAGTGGTTCCCCCGCGAGCTGTCCCCTCCCCAGCCCTCACCGCCGGGGGGTGCGCTCCATCCCTGCTTGGCTTTTTGTGCGTTGCTCCATGTGGAGGACTTGTCTTCTTTGCCGCCCCATGATTGATTGCCTTTGCCCGCTGTGGAGGAGTCATCCTCCCAGCCCCCTTGCCTGCTAGAGCCTTTGGTGTCTCCCCACCCGGGTGTCGTGGGGGCGCCGCTCCTGTCAGGGTCTGGCCCCTCCCCCCACCCGCCCGAGCTGGTCGCCTGGGAGACGGGGCCGCCCCAGCTCGGCTTCCTGTCGGGGCCGGAGGTGCTCGCCAGGTCCCAGGCGGTGTTCTGCCGCACGGGCGTCTGCCCCCAGCCGCTGTTGGACAGGACCCGCGGGTCCAGGTCGGCCCGGGAAATCGCCAGCTGCACCTGCGTCTGGTGGGTGCCCTTCCTGCGGCCGCCGCGTGGGCCGTCCCGTTCCCCGCCGCCCTCGCCGGCCCACGAGCCGCCTGCCGCCGGACCCGTCTCCCGGGCGCCCGCCGCGCCCAGGGCGTCGTCCTCCAGCGAGCGCCAGCCGCCCGCCCCCTTCCTGCCGTCGCCGGAATGCTGACTGTGGCTGGGCAGGGCCGTCCACTCCCCGCCCGACATCTTGGCGTTGGAGGACGAGGAGGAAGACGATGAGGAAGAGGAGGAGGAGGACGAGGACGAGACGCTCCCCCACGGCTGCGGGATCCCCGCGGGGCCCCCGCCGGCGCCGGCGCCCGCGCCCCAGGAGGGCAGGCTCTGCGAGGCCGCGGGCCCCTCCTCCCAGGCCCCGCCCGGCGCCTCCGTCCCGCCGCGGCCGCCGCCGTTGTGACCCTTGAAAGCGGCCGGGCCGCCTGCTACAGGCTGCGTTAGAGTTGTGTTCACAGTGTCGCCCGCCGCCTGGCCAATCGGGGCGGGGCATTGGTCTGCGGAGTAATTAGTGGCGGGCGGAGCTCCCCACATGGCGCCGTAAGGCCCGGCGGCCGAGCCCTCGGCGGGGGCGCCTTTAGGCAGAGCAGCCTGGAGCGGGGGCGAGCTCCCGGCGCCGGCGTGCCAGCCCTCACCCGCCTGCACCGAACCAGTAGAGTTTGGTAAACTAGAGGTCATGGTGTTAGTAGTGTTATTTGGTCCGTTCGTTTCAGTGTTAAGGTTCTGAGGTTGCCCTCCGGGCGAGGCCTTGCTTGTACCGTTGGTTTCGGATTCGGATTCGCCTCCCTGGAGGCTCCCACAGGGGGCGTTGGCGCTCTGAGAGTGAGCGCCGGCGCCGCCGTTCCCCGTCCCTCTCGCCGCCGGCCCCTGGGGGCCGGGCCCCAGAGCGGGCCAGGCACCGAGGATGGCATCTGGGTTCAAAGTGCTTGGATTCGCGCCTCCGTTGGTTGCGGGAGCGAGGGCGCCCCAGGCGCTGGGTTTGCTGCCGGCGGCCTCCGCGGGGCGGGCGCCCCACGCCCCGTTAATGCTCCCGTTGGCCACGCCGCCGCCGCCGCAGCCGTGCCCGTTCTCCTGGCCGCCGTCGCCGCCCGCGCTCCCGGGCGCCGTCACGCTCAGGTTCTTCTCGGACCCGGAGCTGGAGGCGGAGTCGGCGTCGGTGCATTCGGAGGCCAGCTCGGGGTCGCTGCCGGTCATGGAGGGCCAGGCCGCCTCCTTGTCGTGGCCGTCTACGAGGGCCTTGCCCCAGCTGGCGTCCGAGTCGCTGCCGGGAGAGCCCGAGCTCCAGGGGGAGGTTTCATACTGAGAGCCCAGACCGCTGTGATTCAGATCTGAGGGGAGAGGACAGCGCTCAGGTCAGCAACCGTGCACGGATCACCGCAAGCACGCTACTTATACACTGACCCCAGGTCAGCAATCAGGGCAACTGTGTGACCTAATCAAGACATACAATATACATGAGCAGAAGGAATCTCATGTCAGCAGGGAAAGTGACATAACCACAGTCCTACTGAACTCTACAACAACCATTACATTACATTATCTGTGCATTTTGATCACATCTAGACAAAGTCTTTGCAACCATAACAAAGACTTTGTCTAGATAACACCACAATTTTTGTTTTATATTCATAAATCAATGGGAGATTAAAAATATCCATATTTCACAGGAAGTGCTTGATAACCAAGATAAATAAAATGTGTGGTCAGATAAACTAAACACACAGCAAGTAAACAGCCCTTATAAGGCCAACCTGTTCATGCCTGTATGAACTCAAACTGAAAGCAAAAGTGCCTTCAGAGGTGAAGGCAACCACAAACAGAAGACACTGGCCTCCAAAACACGTCCATAGCGTGAGACAAACACAGCTGCTAACATGATGTTGAGTTTTAAGTGCTTAATTTATGTTTTAGAAGGTAAAACAGTGCTACAGATACAAAATAACTAATTGCAGATCCTATTAAAACAAACTGAAGAGTGAAAACCCTGACACGTGAATAGTTTTTCACAAATTAAATGTTTTATAAGGTGGTAGGCTACCTTATGTAGTCTGGAGTTCTAAAAAATACCCAAATCTAACGGCGAACCCTGTATAATTCCAAAGAATAAACAAGAGAGGAAAGTCCAAAAGGCATGAATAAACTAAAGCTCCTCCCCAACCTCTGCTAATCAATCTCTGAGAAAATGTAGATGTTCATTTTTTTTCTACTAAAGCAATCAGAGATCAGTGATGTTCAGCACAAGTGCTTGGCTGATCTACAGATAGCTACGAACAGGACGATCATAGTCCTTCTACCTAACCCCCCCGTGCCCCCTCTACAAGTGCAAGACGGCACCATTTTGTATCCGCGGCAGGATTCTGTCGTGTTCCAAGGGGGCGGGGGAGGAAAGAAAGGACGCGGCTGCCAAAACCTACTTTCTTTTCCACGTTTCAGCATTTGCTTTTTTTTCCAAATTAATTGACTTTTTATTTCCAAAAATTTTCCCCCGAAATTCAGCGCAACGGATCCCCCTTAGCCCTTCCCAAGAAATCCCTGACCTCCGCCCCCAACCCCCCTCGTCATCTTTTGTCTCCCTGCGCGAGTGCAGATTAGACTTCCATATTTGTGCTAGCCTGCGCTTGCTCTCCAGCACGCACTGCAAGATGGCTGCCAAGAGCCTCTGTCCCCATGCCAAGTCTGAGAGCCGTCTCGCTGCCTGGCTCGGTGAAAGAGAGGCTCGCGGTGACAAAAGCGGGATCTCCCCGACACCGGACACCCCCCCGGCCCCGGCCCCCTGCCCCTCGCCCCTCTTTAGATCGGCGTCTCGCTTTTGGGCGGAGGGCGACGGAATCCGCACGTGCGGTTCTGAAAACCCGCCGCGTCCGGAGAGCTCCCGGTCGCCCGTCCCGCTGCAGCCGGCGGCCCGCGAGCCGGCGCTGAAATCCAGCCAGGAGAAACGGACGCGGCGGTAACCCCGACGGGGACCCACCTCTGCTGGCCGGCGCAAACGGGGCGAGGAGTCTCGCGGCTCGCATCGAGGGCTTTCCGTGCTCCTGCTGCCGGGCTCGGAGGCTGCAGAAAGAGCTGCCACGCGCGCCGGTGCGGAGCGCATTCTGCCAGACCCGGGACTGCAGTCTCGCCTCAGCATTTTACCATCCAGAGGCAGAGGTGCTTTCTGCTACGTATTCTAATTACGCGCTCACTTCACAGAGTCAGGTCGGGGTGCTTTGCGCTCCTGGCACACTAGCACATTACCCATCTACCCATTATACTTTTACACTTTTACACTGACAGATACCTACTGAAACAATACGGACTGCCTTGTTCAAGTGCAAACCGCAGCGCCACACCAGAACCCATGATTACAATGGTCAAAATAGAAAACCTGCACAGATGTTACCAAACCAGGCATCCCATGCACATGGTTATCCATCCTAAGTGCAGTGCTGCATTTTGATTGTAACACATTCATGGCAGAACAGCAGGCAAATACAACTGCAAATGCACCAACTGGCTTCATCAAATGGAATGAATCAACAGCCATCTTATTTTTAAGAGGCCAGTGCAACAGTCAATTGTTTTTATTGCCATCTGACCAAAAGGTTTTTTTCAGATTTTCCTCTCAGACCTCTGGCACACCATCTATCAACCTCTCACAAAGATAATACAGACCAAGAGACCAGCTCTCCCATACACTCCCACCTCCATCCCAAAGGCTTAAAGCCCCATTTTAGAACCAATTTTTCTATTGGTTCTAAACAATTATTCTGATGTGATAACAAGAATAGGTTGCATTAAGTGTTCAGTTAAATAATGCTTACAAAATGCCTATAAATGCCCATAATCCATCAGCTGGTCATAACATTGGTAATTTTCCATCTTACGAGTCGAGTGAACTCAACACAACACTTACGCCACAGCTAACTGAACTCCTGTTTGATGAAAACAATGTTTTCTGTTTCGCCTTTACCTTTTGGAGATCGTAATTCTTGTAAATAATATGCATTTAGCACTGGAGGCATTGCAAGCCTCAAAGTCATGACTGCTTTCTGACCAATTAAAAGCAGAAATTCTCCATTGTTAATGTAGGGATGGCACAGTACTTAACAGGCTGTGTACTAACACCAAAGCTTTTATCCGTGATCTGCACTCTAGTGAACGAAGCCTGCTGCACATTAGACTATGAGGGCAAGGCCCCTTAATCGCAAAGTCATTTACAACTTCCTTGTAAATGGAGCAATTAACTGTGTTTCATGGCAAACATTGCTATGGGAATGTTTTTGCCACCTTGCTGTCCCAGATTTACTCTGGTGATTCCCCAGAGTGGACTATAAACAACATGCAGATTGTATCAGATCAAACCCCAGTCACTTCAGAGCTTCAAACAGCCTCCAGAGTGCAAAGGTTGCCTTCTAATCTGGGCTGACTCGATGCGGGCCAGCCACACCCACAATGCACTGCGATGGCACAGTCACAAGGTGACGAGTCTAGCAGGGGAAACCAGGTGGGAAGATAAATTTGTAATTACCTGTCTGGTTATGGGAGTGGCTGACCAAATCCCGTATAGGAGCCATGCCTGCAGGACAAAAGAGCAAAGAGGTGAGACAGAGACTCGGACAGACACAGAGATGATTGAGGTGACTTGAGATCAATGTCCTATGCTATAACAGGTGTTAGGAGATAGCTCATCATTTGGCGCAAAGCTGGGCTGACATGTGGTGTAGCGGTAAGAAACAGGGCTCGTAACATGAAGGCCATTGGTTCAATTCCCTGGTAGGGCACTTCTGTTGTACCCCTGGACAAGGTGCTTAACCCGAACTGCCTCAGTAAATATCCAGCTGTATAAATGGATAACAGGTAAGCTATGTGAGCTATGCAAGCTGCTCTGGATAAAAGCCCCTGCCAAGCAACTAATGTGCTGCAATGTAATGCAGCTCAAACATAGAACTGTGTTCAAGCACAGAGGATTGATTGGGTCAGGTGTCACAAGAATGCATTTTAACCAGCTGACTACCTGACCATGCCTAACTTGACAATATGATTCAAAACCCTGTCTGGGAAGAACAGTGACAAAGTATCTAGGAACTCCAGTATGCACACAGATCTAAGCAATCATTATATGCTTACTGACTTTAATATAAAACCCACTTCTAAGAAACAAATTCAATGGAAAGAATTCTGGCAAAAGCCCCGGAGCCAGTCATTCACATACTGAAAAAATACCAAATCAGAACGGAGCAGGGGAAAATTCTATCCCCTAAACTTAAGTTATCCAAGTGCAATGAGGAAATTTTGAACCAGCACATAGGAAATTAATTCAGTTTAGTCAGAAGTGACAGCCAAATACCGCAATGCCTCTGGCGACAGAGGGTTAGTCTGTCATAAGGGTCACCGTCTAGCGAAACCACTTTCGCTTCCACTTTCGTCTTCTTCCCGAAAGCTTTCACTGAAGCCAATAAATGCAATGGCTCTGCACCCAGCTCCAGGCTGAGTCTCTCTCTCCCACCAAACTCCTTCACTGAACAGGAGGTCACATCATTTATAATTGGGGGTCTAAATCCTCTGGTTGCATAATTTACATCCTTGTTGGTGTCAGTGGGCTTAGAAACCAAAACCACTCCTGCCACAGAGAGCCGCCTCTGACGACAGCCTCATTTACTGAATATGACTGAACATCCCCTCTGTTTAATAGTCCCCTGCAGAAGAGCTGCATTACCCAAGCAATGCCTCTTTTGTTCAGCTGTTCCAAAGACCTTTGACCTTGTGAAGACGTGGTTCAGGCAAGAAATTATGCTCAAGCCAAGGGACCACGTACGTGATCTAAAATACTATTTAATCACTGACGCTAAAATTTCAGGACGAACAAAATTCAGTATGAATTGTTTTGTAATGTGTTTTTGAAGAAAAATCTATTGGCTACAGACAGGGGATGATGTCATGCTTGCCATTATCATATTCAGTGTGATGTCATAAATAAAGACATGCAAATGCACTTCTGTAAAAGGTGTAGATGTTGTGAAAAACTGAAGACTGTTTTGGAATTGAACAAATTGTTTGAGTGGTGTGCCTGTCGCTGTCATTTTCAGTTCCTGGGCCTAAAGCCACAAAGGCCTAAAGACTTTGTGGAGATGTCTGCAGTACCTTGGCGGTGGGTATTGCGCAGTTCAGAAGGAGCCCCTTGCTGGCTGGCAGAGCGCCCCCTGGTGTCCCCACCTGTGGCGGGATGGTGAGGGGCTGGTGGGACTTCAGCGGGTGCTTCGGTTTGTGCAAGCGAAAACTGGGCTGGACTTCAGAGGGCGGGTCTGGAGGCAGGGCTTGGGGCCAGCTGACGGCTTGGGCCCGTTCGGCATTTCTGATGCCGCTGGTTGCTGTGGGAGGTCCTCCGTTTGAGTCAGCTGGCTGCAACTGGCTGAGACTGGCCCTGATGGGGTCTGGCACTGAAAGGCAAGGAGGGAAACTGGTGAGGAGCTGAAAACTGAGAAAACTTAACGACAACAAAAATCATGAGCTGGTAGGGATATTTCTGCCAACGTATATACACATAGAAACCGTTTCCATGCCGAGATATTCAGAAAAGACTGAGGTTGATTTCATTCTGTGAAAACATTCAATGAAGGCACTTTTAAAACAACGCAGAATTGCACCGCTAAGCTTACTCCATTTCTGAACACTTCTGGACTCCAGCAGTATCGGACTACTGTTCTCAACCTTGAAAAACTGCATTAATGCGGGGGCCATCTTAACACGGTCCCACTGGTCCAGGGGAGCAAACCTGGTTCAGCTCACAGTACAACTAAAACCTCGGCTGCACATCTTAATCACAACACCAGAACTGGAATCCTGACCACAAGATTGCAGGTTGAAATCCCTAGTGGTGCACTTCACTTGTAACCTCAGACAGAGTACTAAACCTGAACAGCTTCAGTGAGTGTCCAAATGTACTGAGGTAACATACAAGGTTGAAGTCTCTTTTGCAAGTCTCCCCGACTTTGCATGAATTACTGACTACACAGAGGTATGAAACTAGCCACCATCTGCTCATCCAGTCTGAGATGTTATACTTCAGATTTGGGGTGTGGTGCAGAGGGGCGAGAGGTTAAGTAAGGACAGTGAGGGAGTAAGAATAATACAGTAAAGGTCATCTAAATGTTAAGCGAGCCGGGGCAACATACTACCCTGCTGAGCAGGCCAAGCAAATAGCTCCATCCAGATCCACCCAATCATCCTGAGAATCTGGACAGGTGGCCTGGTGGCAAGACGCTAGAGCCAAATGACAGCTCCTCGGAGCTCAGGTACTCTTCACTAAGAGAGTCGGGGGAGGGGGGAAACACCCCAAAGTAAAACGATGCCCCATCGTTCCTTGGGGGAGGGGGTGCGTTTTTCACATGGTGCCAAAACTTTAAGGAAACGCAGGCGCCTCAGGTGCATTTAGCCACTCTCCTGCAGGATTCCCCCTCCGAAAGCGAGGTACGTACGTTTGCAAAGCGACCCGACAGGCACTCACAGACACAGGAGCGGGAAACTCTAGTCGCCGCTTATATAACGGCATTTGGACGTGGCCTCGCTCTCTCCATAGCAACGGGATCGCTTTGGAAAGCAAGCAAAGAGGTAAGCTACGGGCAGGAGCCCCGCGCTTTGAAGAGCCACCATAAACAACTTCTAAAAGGGATCTAGGGTTGCACGAGTAAACATCCAACCCCGGGGAACACTTTCGGCTGGACACGCCAAAGCGTTCGCGTTCCTGCCTTTGCTTGTGCGGTCGGTACACGTGTAAACACTTCCCTGATAGGTTCCCTCTCAGCCACTCGCTGCCGCTGATCTGAGTTCCTCCAATCGATTCCCAGCCCCGATCAGCCACGGGCTGTGCCTCACAGGACGGCTAACGTGCCGCTCCGGCTGCCTCTCACAGAATAGTCCTGGGTGCCCTTTCAACAGTACAGGCACTACCAGTTCCCAGAGCGCACAGAGCGTCTCCTACCCCCCGGCAGAGGGGTGAAATCTGAGAACAAGTGATCGCTGCAGTCAGGCATGTCCAGCCGTGCGTTTGTTTTGGAAATGCCTGTATAATCACAAAGCGCAGAGGGCTGGAAATCTGGAAGGCGTTCAGAGGGAAAAGCGGTGAGGGCGCTTCGCGGGTTCGCTGCGGAACCTGTTGGGGTTGCGCAAGGTGTGTGCGGTGCGGGTGCGCGAACGCCGGGTCACGCGCGCGGAGGCAGTGCACGGAAGACACGGGACAGCGGGACAGCTGGTGCACGGAAGACACGGGACAGCGTACTGACAGCTGACTAAAGCGGAGATAAAAAGCTTCATATCAGCATATCGGCGCGATAGGCGAAAAACAAAGCGGCCGGTTCTGGCTGTTGCTGGAGCGGCTCCAGATGACTGCTGAGCTTCCTGCGGTGACAGAGCGCTGCGTTAACTCTCGTGCTCGCCTGCGGGTTTCACGCGCATCTTGTTTATTCGCCGGCACCTTTGGCGGGGGGTTGTAGGGGTGGAGGGTGCTCAATGGAATTGTCCTTGCTGGGCCAGCTTTTCAAAATTGGAAAATCTGTGTGCATGACAGCTCCCTCACCACAACTGGGTACGGCTGTGTGAGCACCAGCTAATTACAGCATGTCACCAGCTATGCACCTTCTTACAGACTTTCAACACCCCCCAACTCTCCTCTTCTCACCCCCCTCCATGCTCCGTCATCTCTCTCACTCTGCCCTTCTCTCTCTCTTGCTCTCTCTCCCCCTCCCTCGCTCTCTTAAAGGGCCCAGGGGATACGTTCCTTAAACATTACCTGTAGTTTAACTTTCAATCATCCTTCAGCATGCATATATATACTGGTTGGCACTTGAATTCATCTGAAATTCTCTTTCAGCTGCAGCCCAAAGCAGTGGCTTCTGCTGAATGCACCACACATGCTAAAGGTAACAGGAGCATGAGCCTGGTACATTAATGGTTAGTTTGCCCCACCAATCGCTTTCCCTGGTTTTTAACTGAGTACGTACACAACTTCCCTGTATCAGAGCCACACACTCTGTCTTTTAATACACCTTGCCTTAGATTTGAGCTCATCTGCTTGCTGAATGGCCTCCCTCTACAGCACTGAGACTCAGTCTGCTGTTCAAATGGAAAACACAACACGACAAAACTAGAGATGGCTGTTGCTAAATCCATGCGAACAACCACGCCGGTGTGCGAAACTTTCACTGCGCTCTGCTCAATAACAGGTCCTCATTCCAGCTCGCTTTCAGTACAAGGTGCTATTTATAAACCTGAAAAAAAAAGAGTTCCTTAGTTGCACTCACATCACTCCGCTCCGCTGTTCCTCCAGTTCTCAGAACGTATCGACAACAAATAAAAAACCTTCTGTTCTTCTTTGCTCCTTTACTGTTTCCTGAGGTCACAGCGAATGATTCCCCACAGACGAGGGCTTGAAGATGAAAAAAAAAAATACAGCGAAAAAATGAAACTAACTGTAATAATAACAATAACGCTAATGGGCGCTGCCACCCGACGGCACCGTGGGCCGACTGTTTACGTATCCCGGCTCCGCTTCACCCCTGGCTCGCAGTTTTTCAAAAACATTCCGGAGACCCGATGTTCCATTTTCAACGGTGACGCTTCCCACTCGATTTCATTAGAAAATAGCAGCGCGCGGTGTCATTTTACCGCTCTGGGGCAGAGACGTGCCAGCTCCGCCTGCCGCCTCAAGTGGGGGGCCCCAGAGATCATCTTAAGCGACTGCCTGGAGGGGAGGTGGGGGGAGGGCTCAGGAGGGAGGAATCCTTTCTGCAGCTACCCGCAGGTATCGACTGCAGACGTAAAACGTGCTGGAGTAGAGATTCCGCCACTCTGCACCAGCGCTGCCGGAGCGCGGAAAGCGGGCGAGTTCTACACGCTGCGTGTGCACCGCCGGGCTCACTTTGCACGCTGCGTCTCCTCCTCGCGTCGCACTGTCGGCCACTTCCTGTTCAGCGCGCAGAGGTGTCGGTTGTGGAATGAGAAGCTACAGGAAGTCACGTCTGCCGCTCCACGCATGCCACGGGGCCGGGGGCGGGGGGCGATACCGCCGAGGAGTAACTCTGTGACACCGTGGGGTGAACGAGGCGAGATTCCCCCTGACATGAGAGCAGAGACGTTTTTTGGACTGATGGAGGGGTGGCTTGAGCAAGAATGCACGGCCAACACCGGGATAAAATTAACTCATCTGCAAAGCATTTGAAAGGGTAAACCCCCCTCAAGCTGCTAGCACAAAATATAATTGTCCATTCCCCATACCCCCACCCCATTTTGCCTTTTTGCAGCAGCTTTAATTTTTCTCTCCAGCAAGCTACATTTGCTAAGTTGTTAACTGCTCAACATGGCTTGCCAGGTATTTATAACAAATGGTAAGTTTTGACAATGCATTCCTACTTTTACACAAGAAAGAGAAAAACCCATTCCGACATCACCCAGCCAACTAGCTATGTTTTATTAACTAATTTTGAATCACTAGGTAACTTGCTGTATCAACTACACTAAGAAAAGCTAAATGCATCAGCGGTGAAAAACTACGGCCAGTTACTGCAGTTGGAAGTAATCCAAACCGGATCAATAAAATGTCAAACCAACAAGGCTAGCCAGCCAAATGCTTCAGCTGCAGGTCCGCAACTGAAATGGCTTTACGAATAGCTAGCTAACCGTTTGAAGGAGTAAAGCCAGCAAACATCTTTGCTCTCGAAGATTAACAGTCAGTCATCTTTGACTTGTCCTCCCATGCAGCTAAGGTAATATTTAAATTAAATGCACTTTTACCCGTTATTCACTTATTTTTGTAGATAGCTAGCCTTGATGAGCAGTTTGCGACTGTTATAACAAATGACATATTACAAGCAACCAGTCCTCCTCAACAGGAGCAACACACTAAATTCTGCTGGAACACTATATCATAATTATCAATAATGTCTGATAACCTTGTCTAATTAAATTTAAAAAGTGTGTGGCAAAACATGTTAGCATCCCAAGAACACAGCGGTCATTTTCCAGCTACCATGACACTGATTCCACAAGGAAAAAGAAACTTGGAAGCGGTCTCCAAACAATCACAGAACCCGTTGGCTCTTGGACTGATGAGATCTGAAATGGACAGCGGTTTTGCAGCGCTGTCCCTCACGGTGCGGTGCAATCTGTTACCACGGCGCTGAGGTGATTCTGAACATTTTCCATGGCTCGCTCGCCTGGCATGAACGTTTTTAAAGCGGTCCGGCAAAAACGGACCAAACTGAAAGGCCACTCAGCGAGGCAGGGCAGCTTCTCGACAAACAAAGGCCTCACGACCGAAAAATGTGGACCCGTGCAGCATCCCAAACAAAAATAGCAATGCGTAAGCTTGCCTTTGAAGTTAACAATGGATGTCACTAACTGCTCTTCCCTGAGACTTATTCAGACAATTTGATTCTTTTCCTCCAGATGCATACTAAATAAGCCTGCTATTGATTATCATTTTGGACTCGTTCGTTTTACCAGGGATTTAATCAATTTTTTTTTTTTTTTTTAAAACCTAACATCAAAACGCATAAGGGATCCACCTGGGAAAAAAGTATTGTTTGCAAGGTTTGCTGCAGAGTTGAGCCTGGATAATAACACCAGTACCGCATAACTTATAACCCTTTTTAAAGTTGGATGATAAACTTTTTTAATAAAGAATGAAAAAGGTATGCAATTTAAGATGCACTGAGTATTTTCATTGCTAGAACAGCCCATGCATACACCCTAGAGCGTGATCTTGTGTTTACGTTTATTAAAAATATTGATGTTTTCACAGAGAACAAAAGAAACAATGACAACGCCAACTTATCGTCCCGCCCTTCCTTCCCGCTGTCACAATGTCAGAAGGAAAAGCCAATCGAATGAGTAGACTCCTGCCGAAAGTGCCCCTGGGGAAAAGTGACAGGAGAGGTGGAAGGTCGCGAGAACTTCGCCCGCTCCTCCTCATCGCCTGTGGTCCGCGCCCTCCTCTGCAAACTGTGAAAACAGGAAGCCGAGATGGAGACTGCCGCAGCACGCCGCGAGCTCTACAATCCTGGACTTAACGATTTCGGTCCCGGGTGCGAACGGGGCTCCGCACACGCGCCAATACGCGTGTGGGGGGGGCAGCTGCACGCCGCGGGGGAAAGGAAAAAAGAAGCTAAAACTGGCTGGCGAATGGGGAGCAGCACCCGTTCCGGCTTGTCTGAGCTCAAAGCATGAAGGGAATGCCTGGCTAGCGGGGTAGGGGCACTTGCTGTGAGAAGCAATGGGTTAAGAATGCCTGGGCTGAACTGGGAGCTACCTTTCTGTAACTAACAAAAGCTGTCAGGCGGTATTTGGTTATCGACCGTCTGGAGCAGCGACTAGATAGATATCAGTGCAAAAAAAAAAAAAAACCAACACTGAACTCAGCTTAGTTCTTTTCATCCTGCTCCAGACCTCCCCCCGGCTTCCGAGGCTGACGTTTCACAGGTCGGCAATGTAAAGCCTTGGTCTCGGACTGGGCCCGGACACAGAGTGTTTGTGTAGCTTGTCTTTATCAGAGAGGCTGACGCTTCTCAGCGGGACTCTGCCCGGAGCGCAGCCATCGCTAAGCAACAGCCGCAGGATTTGGTAAACACAAACCCAGCCTTCGCTTAAGATCGCAGACTCCACCAATCATCTCATGAAAGGTTCCCAGTTTTCTGACCCTCTCTTCGTCCCGACAACAGTTGCCATCCAAACATTTTCCGCTTTTCAAAAACTGACCTTTCTACAGGACCCAACCCTCCTTCCCCCCATAGTTACTGTTGCTAGCTCTCAAACTTTCCCTGACATGATGGTAAAAATGCGACAATGTGGTAAAATATAAGACAGGCTCTTCCAAGACAGCTTTCTCAAATTCCTCCTTTTTTTCTTGCAAAAGCGCATTTTTGTTTAATTCCGACAAACCACGCGGTGCAGTGGATCTGCTCGGAAAAACTGAGAGGCAGAGAGAAGCTTCGTCTGCCTGCCAAAACGTCTCCCCCTTGTGTGTTTTGTTTAAAAACTGCTTCTTAAAATTTTTATCAACAAAACATTAGCCTCTGCCATTCATCCCACATAACCCAAGAAACCTCAGCGAAACACTCCATGTGCACCAACCAAGACCAACAGCTTCCTACTGGCTTTATTGGCTCTTAGAGACAGCCCTTTTTTATGAGAGTGTTGCGTCCGATGTTGACTAACAGTGTTAAAACAGACACTCGGAATCAACAGCATTTCTAAACTGATTAACTAAGGGAGCGCAGAGCTGGAGGCCTAAGGCCATCTGGAGACGAAGATAAGCGTCACATGTCGAGGAAGGGAAGGCCGTCGCGGGGGCCTCAAACGCACGCCCGATATTTTTTATCATACAGCAATAAAATTCCAGGTATCTCCATCAGCAGACACACATCAGCGTGCCAGTGTGTATGCGTTCAATCTTGTTTGATGGAGTAGCAGCTAACAGGGGAGAAAAAGACCCCTGAAAGGTCAGAACACTCAACATTTTATAAATGGGGAAAATGTTTGAGGAAATGACATTTTAAATAGAGATTTCATGCCAATTAAGGAACAGCCTACTCCTTTGACAACAAGCAATGTCCTGAAGAGTTCTGTCCACAAATAAAATTAAAATACACTGAAGGTGCGTTCTTTGTTTGCTGGCAGTTCAGGTATCTACAGCCAGCTATAACAGACAGATATTGTCAATTGCTACAATGCAAAGCCGAGATTTCTTCATAGCCAGACTATTACTTTGAAGAGATGAGTATATCAGCCAGCTAACTCATTTAAAAGTCACATTCAGAATATTGATGATTACAAGAAAATAAACCTCATCTCACAGAAAGGGGAGCTACATACCGCTACTTTATTAAGTTATCTAAAGTTAACCACTACCTTGTTTTAGTAAGTTCTGCATAGCAACTGACTGGCTGGCTAACAACTTATCTCCTTGCCAACAATCTAATTTTCTGCACAGCATACTATCAAAAAAAAAACCTTGCCACAAAAAGATCCACAGCAGTCATGTCAATTTAATGTTTCATTTACATGATCAAATATATACTGAAAATAAAATCACTATTTTTATAGACCAGGCCTTTAAAAATAAACAAAAAACATTCAACTATCGTAGATCTAGAGAAAATCTCATCCCCCTGAACAGACCAGGCGGCAAATCTATCAGCAAATACACATTTGTTGCAGCACATAACATCCTAACTGTTCACACAAAAGCATGGTGGCCAGCCTGCATGCGTCCACTTCAATCTGTCATTTGCCAACGTAAGCCATTCAAGGACAACTGTGCAAGGGCCACTTTCCTTATACACAGCAAAGCTACTCATCTCCTTATCTTATACCGACCACCAGTCACCAGCCAAAGAAAATTCCATTTCAAGCGTTTAACAAAACCACCTACTATGTGCATATACATAGTTGTATGTATTCAATATAAAGATTACACACTACATCTACCAATGTGTAGCACACCCTCTTCTGTTCATTCTCTATTATACACCCTCTACAACATGCTCAATGTAGTCACTGATTAACAAAAATTTTATTATTAAAATTTTATGTTATTAAAAATTTTATATTTTTGCACAATGGTAACAGATAAATAACAACAATAACTTTGATAACTTCCATTTTGGAACATGTCCTATGACTTACAGTGAGATCAAATGTTCTACAGTCAAGTCTTTGTAAATCAGGATCGAACACTGTCTGACTGTTTACCGATGGCTTCTCCCACTAGCAGAGTCCCAGACTTAAAAAGGACCACAAAAACATTAATTCTCTAGCGGTGCGTGCTGACCGTGGCGTGTACCACCTCGCCTAACCTTCCCAGCACGTAACGCCGGTGCCAAACACTAGCTGCAGAGATGCTACAGTAAACTGTGCTGCTCCTGGACACTCCGCTGGCTGTGCCCGCCTGGTTGCTAAGCGGCGTCAGTCACGCCATCGGTTTCCCCGCTAAGCCACTGGCACACAGAAAGGCAAGGTCAGAGATAAAGTTCTTAGTTATCCGGTTTTCCTTATCCTGTGGTGAGGCGGTGGGGGAGTAGGGGAGACTGGGAGGCCCACAAGCCAAAAAAAAAAAGATTAATTAAAAAAAAAAAAAACAGAAGGCCAAGATAAATAAAGTATAAATAGGGACTAGGGGCCCTTTGTGTCATTTTCCTCAGTGGTCTGAAGTGAGGAAGGAGGTGTGGAGATCAATAAAGGGTGGTGGTGGTGGTGGTGGGGGGTTAAACGAAAGAGGTCAGGCGCTGGAATGAGCTTAACGCGGCATGCGCCAGACCACTGCGCCCCTGGAAGCCATAAAACAGCTGGCGGGGATGAGAACCAACGGTCATTTGATCATTCCAATGCTCAGCCGCGGGATCGCTAATCGACTGCTCAGACTGCTATTCTAATGCTAATTAATCATCAATAATGAGGAGAAATCCATCCGCTCTCCTCCGTGTCGATAGCGGAGAGCCTGAGAAACATGCCCAGCAGCTCATTCAGAGGTACTGCGGGCCTCCCTGCCTGAAAGTGAGAGTGAGTTATGAGTCACTTACACAGGAAGAGCTGGAGCTATTATACTGTGTATAAATACTGTGCTGGGGGAGGGAGGCAAAACTTTTTAAACCTTCGATCTTCGGAGCCAAAGAATATCCGAGTATCGAACTGACCAAAGTGCACATCTCCAACAACTACCTGCTGTGCCAGTACCAGAGTCCTCAGGCGGCAATGTCAATCCA
The DNA here is from genome assembly GCA_019176425.1 of Megalops atlanticus. Classification (NCBI taxonomy): domain Eukaryota; kingdom Metazoa; phylum Chordata; class Actinopteri; order Elopiformes; family Megalopidae; genus Megalops; species Megalops atlanticus. The sequence goes on from CM032893.1 coordinate 5,897,568, forward strand.
TCCACTCAGAGCCAGAAATAGCCCCCGCACGGCTCCCCCAGGAGGACTCCGAATGCGCTCTTCTGCTGCTAGTAACACCACCGCATCTCTAAATGCCAGCCTGGGGAGTACGGCTGTAAGCTCGCCCAGAAAAAGGGAGAGCGCTCAAGTCCAGTCTGACTCGCAACTTCCACCGGAGGGAGAAACCCACCTACCTTCTGTCAACCAGCTTCCTCCCTTCTCTTGTCCGTTGTCTCTTTCCTATCTTCTGTTGACTGTTCTTCCTTTTCTGGCAAGGTATCCCTGAGGAGCCAAAGATTAAAAAGAACAAATGCAATCAATTCTGTAAACAGCCTCCATTTTTTTTGTAACTTATACTGAGGAAGACCTGCACCCCTTCTCTACCTGTTACACTAAAATGGACCTTGCAGAAAACCTACATGATGCAGTAACGCAATTAGAAAAGAGGAGAAAGCTGTGGCTAATCCCCTTAAGGGATTACACTGCTGAATTACAACTCTATAAACAGACACTTCAGTGGGTCAGATCTATAGCCGTCGCTTCCTGCGCCAAACGCACATTAACTCCATACCTCTTGTATTGGTGTGTTGCCTTGTCGTTGCTCACATATAGAATTGAGTGAAATGTCCATATCGATGGGTCAACCACACAGAGCAGCCTCAGACAATCACGCAACCCTCGGCCATGTTGCACGTTTCCATAGTACGACCTGAATGGCATGGATTTTCCCTTTTAGGTGCATTCCACCTCCAAGTCAGATCGGCGCTTGCAACTAATCTTCGGCGATAAACCTCACAAGAACAAAGGCCGTCGTGCCAAGGGTGGCACATGTAATCACCTTCAAAGCTAATCGCCATATGTCTTCCACCAGCTGGTACTAAGTCCTTGTAAATTGTTATGTATTTCTGCTAATTGCCCTCTCTGTCCCCCTCTCATTCCCGAAAAGTGCATGCAGAAACAGGGACTGAGCCCTTCTCCAAAAGGCCTGCGAGGCACTCACCTGTTCAAGTGCAATAGCCAAATCGCTCTGTGTTCTGAAAATGACACTGCCTAGAAGCCAGCACCTCTAAACCGCTAAAATCAAAGCCAGTGAGTGGCGTTTATGTTGGCCAAATCATTCAAAAAACTGACTTCTGGCATTAAAGTTATTCCGGCTGTGGGACTCCACTACAACAGGAGGTGAAGAGGACCATCACAGTAAGAACTGATAAGGATCCGGGAGACAGCAAAAAAAGCCCATTATTCTTATAGGAGAACTGGCATCAAAAAGTAAAATGTGACGTTTTACCATCTGCATTAGGTATGCTGGTGCACGTCCATGCAGTCTGAATGCTGTCCTATAAGCCTCGGACCCGGCCTGACACTCTAGTCAATGGCGCTATGCCACCTTACCCACCAGGCAGAGCTTTCACTTGGGTGAGTGGAAAAACACAACAAACGGTAAAAAAAGTGCTTTAGCCTCAAACAGCTCCCTCCTCACCAGGGATGGTGTGAGGGGGAAACTCGCCTTCTGTACCGAGGCATGCTTTGTGCATGGCAATGATTTCAGTGTTTTGGAGTTAAAAGCCAGACAAAACAAAAACGAAACTAAAACAAAACTACAGATGACGAGCGCAAATCCTTTCAGACCGAGGGTGGGCTGCTGAGAGGGCAAGGTTTGCTTTAGCACAAAAAGGAGCTTCCAGCTCAGTCTTTTTTTAACAGACTCAAAAAGCAACCAGCAGCCCCCACACGTCTGATTCAATTACATTTTACCTTTAAAAAAAATCTACCTGGGCGCGGATGGACATGAGCAATGGATATAACATATGGATGTTACATTTACATCTGTAAACGTAAAGTTAAATGTATTCATCCTGTACATCACTCTGGATAGGTGTGTTGGCTAAGTCACAAAAAGTAAATGCAGATATTCCTGCTACTTTCTTTTTTGCACATTGGGTACAGACACACAGACAATCAAATTTCTGTACATGAACACTGCAAAAATTAAATGATGCTTATCATGAAACGTTACCCCACAGCGAGACCAGCATTTCAAAACCACAGACATCTGATGACAGGAAGAGGCCTCAACTTGAAGACATATACAGCTTTGGTCTGAATTATTACACTGAATTAGTGGCACCATATTTGTTGGTTTATTAGCTACAAAATATTCATATTTGCCTGTCCTATTCTTGATTTAATGAGGACGGTTATCAGTTTCACATTTTTAAATCAGAAACACTTGAACTGGTATGCTTAGCGAAACAGGCGATCTTGACAATACCACAAATTCAACTCTGATTACAATTGCAATTTAGCAAACAACACTTGCAGTGAGATTACGGCACTTGCGCTTGTAAAGTTGTAAACAAAAGCCACAGGTTTCAGTAATACGACTCAATGCTTGTTCAGGTCAGACACGTCACCCTTTTTCACTCCCTCAGGAGCTCCACAGACCTCAGTTTCCCTTCCACACAGGAATTGAGATGGTAACAGACTCAGGTTTGTCATGGCTGGAAAAACGAGGGATGGCTTTTTTTGAATGCCACATTACTGCAGCAGACTGGACTGATCGAGATGCCACAGCTCATGAGCAGATTACAGCGAGAGAGCAACAAACCTGCCTCTTGGACAGGCCCCCTGGACAAACACCAGCTTTGGCCTCGGCTGAAACCAACTGCGGGGTATTTTCGTCACCTCCCCACGGGGAGGGGCGGAGCATCAACACCCCTGGGGCCTCAAGCTAAACCACCCCCACCCCACCCCACCCCACTGCACTCCAATTCCCCCTCCTCCAAAGTGTTTAACCAGATGGCCCCATGCACAACAGCCACCTCCCATACACAAAGACAGGGACATCTGTTTGTGAACGCAGAACAATTGGCAGATCCGAGGTGACCACTGGTCTGAATCCCAAGCTGCGAGACAGGGGCTTCCCAGAGCCCTGAGTTTGTGTAGAGTACAGACGATGCACACAGTGATACAATTTGAAACACTGTACATGCATGTGTATCTGAATGTAACCCAGACATGTTTGATTACCCTCACATACAGGCAAGCCCAATCCTCACAAAAAAAGATTTTCAATAAAAAATTTCAACTAAAGAGTCAACTGGCGAACAAATAAAGATTCAAAATCTCATGATGCAGCGGTACAGGAGCAACCTGGGTAAATCAGATTTTGCAAATACATGTGGGCATCAAAACAGTGAAACCAAGAAAAAAAAAATTCTCATAGATGGAAACACTGAAAAACTCGACGTAATGCTGCATGCTAATCTTGCGATCTTAAGAAACTACTTTTTTAAACATATTTTTACACTGACTGTGTCTTATTGAGCTTCAGTCATGTCACTTGTTTTGAAATTCTAATCAGCCATCTAACAAAAATAGTTGTAAGTATAATATGATGATGGCAGGCCATTTTAAAACCTGTCCATTATTGGGGCAGATGAAAATTTATGGTAATAAAAACACGAAAGTGTTTGTATCAGTCATGACTCCCCCATTATTAATCTCAATAGCAGGCTGTCAGATTTGATTTACTACGTATAGGCATAAGACTAGTTACACATTGACCATTCATTACAACCATTGACTGTATATAAATATGTCAACAAAGTATCAAATTATGTATTTGAACTGACGACCTGTTCTAATGAAGCTTTCATGGCAACCAAACAATTTAATTAAATGAGATTTTATAATAATCATATAGAGGACTAAAAAGCCACAGCTGACATTTTTGAATTACTGCTCCAGGCAGAAGTTGCCAGTAAGTGCTGATGCAGGACCAATTTTGTGGGTAACTTATTATGGTTAAGGTTAGAACTGCGGTTGGGGAATCTGATCCTACATCAGCACTTATAGACAACTTCTGCCTTCAGGAGAATCACCACCCAAAGTGGCCCTGACTCGTACTCCGATAATTCTACATGTGTCATAAACGCTGGACGGTGGGAATGCTGAAACGGTAGGAACACCGTTTCAATGGCTGCCTTTTCCTCTTCTGCTGATCTCCAGTCGATTAACTTTCTGAATTGATAAAAAAGGAACCTTGGGATATGCAAATTTGCCACATGATTGACGCAATGAGGGTGAATTACATAGGCCAGTGTTATCTAAGCATGTTAAAACGACATCTCTTGAAAGTCGCCGTCAAACGTTTCAAAATTACTCTCCGTCCACATTCTGTGTCTTGCCAGTTCAATTAACGGAATGTCTTTTTGAGTCACGTGCATAATAATAATAATTCGGGCATTTCAAGTGTTTCAATGTTCGAGGCATTTGAACAGTAATATTCAGTAACTAGAGCTAGTAACTAAGACATCCTTTCGGTACTGGCTCACCTATGAGACCTTTGTGAGAGAGGAAGGTCCACCTCAGGGTGAACACCCAGTAACAGCTTCGTCTACATGTTTATGGTCTGGATCGAATCCAAAAACTCAGAATCTCAGTCTGAGGGCACTGAAGCACCTACTGGGTTTCAAAACGGAAGGGACACTCTCATGCATTTCATCAGCTGGTAGCGTTCCATTTCTCAATCTTTAAATATGTGGATCCACAGACATTAGCTAGACATGCCATTATATAAGAATCAACTTTTTTCATGTTTTTAAAATGTTTGTTTTATGCCATGTGGAAACGTTTACTTGAATGAATCCAACATTCTTATACAAATGTTCTTATTGTTGGTATTTAGAATTGTACTTACAATATTAGTAGCATATTTCAAAGAGGTAGTAATAGCTTTCCTTAATTAGATTAAATGCACTGAACACACTAATTAGATTAAATGTCACAATTTTGCATAGACAGGCATTTAATGAGGAACACTAAGAATATCAATCTCAAATATTCTTATAAAGTAACAAAAGGTTACAAAATTAGGTATATGAAACTTCATATTTTGCAAGCTACAAGAGTTGTTTTTAAATTATAATTAGCCATCTGAAGCATCTAATTGCTTTCAAGACAAACTAGGAGATCATGCTCAGTCCATTAGGGTTTCTTGAACTAGCGGCAAACTTCCACTTCTAAAAATAATTCACCTGCATCATTCACTGCCTCTGCAGTCCATTTGTATTGGCAGCTACGTCTATGCAAATGACAGAGGGAACATTTCAGGAAAGGGCTAATCCGTTGCAGAACTGGACAACAAAAAGGAGAAATCTGTTTTTTGTGAGGAGAGAAACAAGACTTCTTTCATCTTAAGAAATTTGGTGGACAGGACAGCATTCAGGTCTCTGCAGAGTCTGTGGCATGTTTTCCTGTGATTTAAGACAGCATGTGCAACTTAAGAGAGGACATATGAGGGCTTTTTCTATCAGATGGCTGTTAGTGCACACATCCAGCCTCCGCTTGAAAATAGATGCATGAACAAAAATTATATAATCAACAAAGTTCCCTTTCCGCTAAAGGCAGATGGGATAGATTACTTCAACTCAAAAGCCATATGACTAACGTTCTCGGTGTTCTGAATTGACTCTGCTTCAAAACAGAACCACGTGGATAATCTACATGCCCCATGCCACCCTTCCTCGATTACTCATGAAGCCGAATCTGTGAGAGGGCACGGATGCAGCTCTTTTTTGTTCTCCTCTCCACTGCACAAACACAAGAGGGAAATCATAATCTCCCTCACTCACACTCACACACACCACAGAACACCGAGGTGTATGCCAGTTTGTAAGGCAGTTTGGGGTGGGGTTGTGCTGTGCTCAGTTGGGACTGATTATTAATGCATGGACACGATCCTTATAAACACACAACACTCCACCACAGAGGACCCAAGTCAGTGGCTTTGTGGTTAGTGACACCAGGAGGCTGGGGGTTTGACTGCTGGCCGACTCGCACCAAGGACCATAAAACTGTGCCTGCTGCCTCTGCGTCTGGCGCTCAGTATTGGAAGATAAAGACAAAGACTGTGGGTAAAGGCCATGCGATAGGTATCCTGTCCTGGACAACATCAGCCCACAGAAATCGAGGTATGCAAAAGAGTCCACATGATAACCAAATTGGGCGTTTCATTCAGCTGCATACACAAGCACCAATGGCGACACACAGAAACATACCAGGGGTCATAAGGAGACTTAGGAAGCTGCCATCCATGACAGGTAGGGTGGTCCACAGTAGATCTTATGTTGCACAGAACACCATTTTAGCACTTAACACAAAATGCAAAAAATGCAAAGAGGAAACTCAGGCTGATTGGCTGTTGTGTTGTGACCCTTTCAACAACCCCTTCTGCAACCCAGTTAGGAATCCTGGCTTGCTTTTCCCTATGCTACTACTCAGGGCAATTAAAGTTAATGAGTTATGATCAGAAATAGCATTACCCTCTTTCCGAAGTAAAGAACCTGGCATTCCACTGGCCCCGTTTCACACCGCCCCGGGAAAGGGTTAGAAGGGGAGTTGCGGAGGCACTGGAGCTTTTGTTTTGCCAACTGCTACAATGAGCTACACAAACGCCACTCCGCAACGGTGACGGGGGGGGGTTCGTTCACCTTTCAAAACGGCTGTGGAACTAGCAAACTAAGCATTTTGCATGCGTTTAATTCCAGCGGAACTGGACGCGCTTACACTAGCAACAGCCGCGGTTACCCGGCTTTGTCAGTGGTCTCCAGCACATGTACAGGAACACAGTAAACACTACAGCGAGGGTGGTACACGCCAAATTAAACATGTATGCCATGATATCCCCCACAAGAAGATAAAGAAAACTTACCTCTGCTTCGCTTCAAGTTCTTTGGTGGCTAGAGCTTCCAATTCTCTACAAAAACGAGAAATCACGATTAACTCCACGTCTCCATAGCAGTTGTGGACCAACAGATACATCGAGTCTTCATTGATTCTTATCCTTGAAAATGTTAAATACTTTTCAAGACTTTAGATCCTTATTTTCTTTACGAAAAGAGTAAACTTTACTGCCTAAGATTACCCTCCTTCTCCTCTCAAATTACGATATCTAAAATACATTTTAGGGTAAACTGACCTTGGCTTTCAAATATATCTAATGTTGGGTGACACTCTCGAATTTTCTTTTCTGCAGTTCTAGCTGACAAGCTAGCACTCACTGCTAAACACAATCGGCTAATATAGCTACTCTCCATGTAACCATCTTCGCTAGTTAGCTAGTTGGTTAAGTCGTTGTGTTATAAAAAAAAACGGTTACCTCGATAAACCAACCGAGAAGGTCATCTAAACAAACTTAATGTGTGTCTAGCCAGCAGGAATGCTAAACTGGGCTAACCAGCATCGTTTTTCCCCTTGGACGTCAGTCTGGAACCAGCTACGCAGCTACCTACCTTATTAGCGAGGAATGCATGCGTTTCATAACTGAGAAATTACACCGGATCCTAAGTTAGCCAGCTAGCTATACGCAGTAACGTTCTATCCACCTATTGAACCAAATAGCATACATCGCTAGCTAGCTTCTGAAACGGGGAAAAAGTTCAGCCTTTTCGGGCACATAAACGATTGAACTAGTGTGAAACGAACGCAATAACACGTAGAGAGCATAAATAAAATTCATAACGTTAAGTTATCTAAATTAACTTTTTACCGTACATTGGTACTCTATTTACTCTACCCATCTTTGCTAACAAGGTGGTTACTTGCATTGATTTTTTTTGTTTAGTTATGCGGCGTTAAGTAGTTAGCTATGTAGCTAAGATTACACAGCAAAGCAGCTTAAGTCTAGCTGGCTAGCAAGGAATAGAACGTTTCGCTAGCCGACTGCTGTGCAGCTAGCGGGCTTGCTTGCAACCCCAAAAGTAAACATTAGCCACACGGTAATAGAACAAATAAGGCAACGTTTGCTCTGAATTCTGTATTTGGCTACTAATTAGTAAGAGGTACCGTGTTCAGCTTGTTTGCTATAGGGCTTTTTTTGCAATGCAGTTGACTAGGACTAGTTAGCTACTCTGAATACAAACATGACCCCGTCGCTTAACTTATGGAACAGACAGCGCCAGCAGGCTAGCTAGGTAGCTTAGCCTGACTACGCGCACAGCTCAACTACCGACACTGTCAACGTAACGATAAATAAAACACACCGAAACATGCAAATACGCGGATGGCTGGCAAAAGTAAAAGTGTATCGGAAACACTTACCGCATTAATTTAAAGTGCAACGGAGTAAATGAAAGCCGGGGAAATAAGGCTACGGGAATACAACGTCTGCAGCGGTTAGGAAAGGCAGTCGTCCTGCATAGTCGCCATTTCCTTCACTGCCTGACTAGCGTTGGCTGGTCTCCCCCTCCCTCCCTTCTCCGTGCTCGGAGGTGCGGCGCTAAGCACAGGAAGAGAACACGCTCCCTGTACTGGGCCACTTCCTCCGCCTGCAAACAACGACCCTCGATTCGGCCCGGCGGGCGTGAAGCAGTAAATCTCAGCTTCTCCTCCGCTAACAAGGTAGCCCGTGCAAATATGCGTGCAGATAGTTTTTTGGGGACGTATGCGTATGCACACTTCCCCAAACTGTATGTATAATAGATTTATATTATTGTTATCGTCAATGCACGTCATTGGTTATGCACGTCATTCAAAAATGCATTGCCAGCTACGGTTCAAACTGTTGCCTTGGTTTATCTTTTTTTAAATTAGTATGCTTGTTATCATTATCAGTCTGCGAGTGAAGCTGCTCTGCTGTCTGTAGTTTACCTCGCAATTATTATTTAACAAGTACATAATTAGACTTTTATGGAAAAGTCTGTTTAAAACGAATCCCCCGAGACAGCGTTTTGTGGGGCGTACTAAACACACCGAGTAAATGACCCATAACTTATTTGATCATATTTTTCTCATTAGAGGCAATCAGCATCTCCACCGGGTTTTGACCTCGACGTGATCAAATCCACAAACTTACTATAGAAATACCTATATACAGATGACATTTAAACGTATAGTCTTTCAAAAGGGCAACATTTCGAAATCTTTAATTACGTCTCAACAATGAATGTACTAATGATGCTTTTATTTATTAGACTGGTAGTAAAACTGTTTCCACAATTGACAGAAACATTATTTAAATAAATTTGGAAATAGAAGTTACATTTTTTTCGAGAAAACTAAGCAGTCAAACCAGCTGAACAAACTGGTCCATCTCACATACTTCAACTTGAGTGACCTGGTTCCAGTAACTGCTTGAATTTTAAAGGCTTGTTCCTGAATATTTATGGTTAACAAAACACAGAATGAAGAGAAACAAACATAGCACACCTTTGCCATTAACCTACATAACAGTCACCAAAGGAACACTGACATATAATACAGATGTTCTCAGATTCACAGACATGAGGGGCAACATAATGATGAACCTAGAGCAAGCAAAGAGAAAAATCACATTACAAACTCCCAAATGTGAACCAGCTGGTCTCATTTAAAATCAAATACAAATGTGGCGTTCAGACATGATGTTCACAATGCATCAGTCCGCCCTTTCACGCACTCTGTGGTTTTGTTCTGTTGCTTTAAAAGGGGTGCAGACACCTTTGCCAGCTGTACAGTTTTCCTGGGCTAGCTAACAGGAAGTGTCATTTCTTTGAGGATGTAAAGGCAAACTTAAGAATGTAAACAGGGCCCTGGTCTCCCCGACGACAGTAGAGCCATGGAAGACAGCCAGTTAAAATGGAGACAGAGAGCTATTGTGGCATCTCTGTGCTCTCCTCTCTCCTAAACACGTACGGTACGATACCTAATCGTACTGTGTGTGTTTTTAGGAGACAGGCCTGTCTGAACCCCTGCACGGCTGGCACAATCCTTCTTTTGTTACATTTCCCATGAAAAAGAAACAAGGAAAAATCTGAATTTGGAACAAAAAGGCAGCTCGGGTGGCTCTAAGAGAACGCAAAAACCCAGAGAGAGAGTGTGGTTGGACATGCCATTTATGGATTATCCTTGTAAGGGCCAGTGACTTGGGGTGTGTTTGGCAGATCTCACAAAGCACTTTCCCTGGGGTTCGTTCTCAAGGACAAACCTTGGTACCCTTAAATTTTAAGAAAGATCTCTTTTGTACTCTCAGCAAAATGAATGAGAATGTTTAATATCCTCTAGCATTCAGGATTTCCCCCCACACTGCAGGAACTGTAGAACAGAATGCTAACCACACTCGAGGGCAGAATTCCTCTTACAGCATATTCCAAATACTTAACACATAAACAAACCATCTCTGGTGTTTGCTCTACTGAGTGTGTGTTGATATGCTGTAGTTCAAAGCACTGACACATTTATTGTAGTGCTCTTTCCTGTAGCGCTGCTTTGACAGTGAGTTGTTTTCTTTAGACATGCCTGTTCAAAAGCACAGACATTACCATTATGCAGTGAGCTCTGTTCTTTCACTGCTTGCCAAAGACTAAAACACCAACCAATTCCAGCACAGGCAGGGGGGCTGGGGGCTTGGTGTGTGTGTGTGTGTGTGTGTGTGTGTGTGTGTGTGTGTGTGTGTGTGTGTGTGTGTGTGTGTGTGTGTGTGGGTGGGTGGGTGGGTTTTGGTGGGGGGTGTAACAGCACCACAAAAAAGAAACAAATCTGCAACAATGTAAATACAGCTCGGCATCCAGTCTGGAATTTGCCTACGTTTTAACTCTGCGGACAAAGCAGTAGCAAATTGGTGTCAATGGCACGGTAAGCGCTGACCGCATTAACCTTTTCAAGACCACTTCTGCCTCAGTTGACAGACACCATTGTGACCTTTGTGCTTTCTGGTTCTGCAAGCGCCCTCAGCTCTCTATCAAGCATACTGGAGGCGCCTGTCTCAGAATTCTCTCTCACTTGGCGTGCTGATGTCATAAAAGGGGAGTGACAAAATGACACTCATGACAAGGTGGGAAATTATGTGAATAAGGAGGGTCGCTCAGGTTGCAGGGAGCACCTCTGGTTGGCAATACCAAGCATTTCTAAAACAACATTGTAAGGACTGTAGAATCAGTGTGTGCTTGGTGCTGTATAACAAACTGGGATCCCTGAGTTTCGTTTTCAAATGCATACAATGTTTTTTCCAGAAAAAGGAAAAAAAAAATTAAAGTAGTTTCAACCCCTCACCGGGTACACACATTAAACTTCTGTTTCCTTTTAGAGAAAGGCTTTGGGTTCCAGTTTAGCCTGCGCTGAGAAAGGCTGCTTGTTCTGTTAGTTCTAATGGGGGTTCTGTTAACCACCCCCGGCTCACATTTGTCTGTTTTACGATTGCTCCTCTGACTTTTGCTTCGATCCAGATTGCACTTATCTCGTTGGAACCTTCTCAAGGGCGCTCTGATTCCATGCTAAACTTGTGATGACTTTCCCTCCAATGACCGCAGGGCACGTCAGTTCAAACACTCAGACCAGTCGACCGCTCTCTGAGGTTTCAAGGTGACGGCTGTTCGTACAGTAAATACGCATTTGAATCAGGAACGCTTTTCCACTGTAGCATGTTGTCCATCTATAGTCAGCATCTCTTGACATATGTAACTAGGATTTTGCCGGTCACACTTGACCCCTAGCATATATGGAACCATGGGCATGCATATGCATGCATACATAAATGCTTCCATAACCCTGCTCTTCTGTAATAGTTTTAGCTTCAGAATGACTGAGGCTAACAAATACAAACTGTGACTGTGTTTGCTGAGCAGGGGAGCATGCTGCAAGTGTGTACTTTGCGCAACACTGTTTACTCACGGAGCCGCCTGCCCCTCTGATCCTTTGATAAAGTGACTCGATCACTCTGCTTATCTGAGGTTCTATTTTCGGTCACGCTTGCGCTGGCATTGAAGCCAACTAGAGGCTCCATGCACATGTGCATTGCAGTTAGCTGGTGATAATTTGTCTTTTGCGATGTCATTTTTGTTATGACACAATAATGACGGGACTGTGTGGAAACACAGTGGGTAATTCTTAAAAAGCCTGCAAGGATTGTGGGAAACAGTCAGTGAGAGCACCAAATGGGGTTAGTGGTGATGATGAGAGCAGAGCAAGTCTTCATGACCCCCAATATAGGCTGGGCTATCAATGGTTTACTGATTTTAATCAATCGTGGTGTTTTGCCATGAACAGCAAAGTCTTCCGGTTGGTTCACACAAGTCAGGGATTGATGGCACACAGTAGCCCCGACCACTGTATTGACCATGGTATTGACGCGAACTTGCTTTCCCATCACTAGTTAGTGGTGCCTTTGAGCAATAAACTATGGTGACCTGTGGAGCCAACATCAGTTCTTGATCCTGTAAATTAATACAGACAGGCAGGTCATGTTCATCTTTTTTTTTGGAGAGTAAAAGCCCCCCAGACAAAGTCTGTAAAAGCAGGGGCAGGACAGCACATGTCCGTGGAGAGTTCCAACCTCCTTGCACTCCATTGCTCTGTGCTTGTGAGCTCAGAGCTGCACCTTAGTGTGTACTCCTCAGATGTTTCATAACTCGGGAGAGGACACCTACCATTGTAAAAGAAACTCGATCAAAGTGTTTGAGCGGACATCCCAAGCAATTATGGTTCTACGCTGTAGAGGGGCCGTTTCCTTGATGTGTGCTTTGCAAACCAGAGTAAACACTCTCCCCAAGGTACATCATCAAGATGCAAATTTCACCATGAAACTCGTGTAATTTGAGGCTCCAGTGAGACACAGGCCAGACACATACCAGCAGATCACTGTGGGACAGCCTACTGGTACTTTATTCAGTGTACACTCTGTGAAAGTGCTGGCAGTTTCCCTTATCACAGAAGAGGCTTCAATTACAGAGCTGAGATGGTGTGTGCGAAACATTACTAATTTATACAACTTCATTTATATAATTTATTCTAAAACACAGGCAAACGCGCTCACCGTGTTACAGACCAGTCTCACAGCAGCACCCCTGTCTCTCACCAGTCAGCACACCTGCATTTAAAGGCAGCTGCGATCATTCACAGGTTCTGCCAGCCGCCTCCTCCTCACCCTCACTCTCATCCATCCTGTCTCCTACTAATTGAGACAGTGACAGAAGAAAGAAACTGACAAAGGTCTCAGAAGGGACATGTTTGCGTGGAAAAGATACTGCCACTAACACAAGACCAGCTAAACATTTTTACAGATACAAATGATACAAAATGTTTAAGCCCGTGTGTTTCTCTCACATGATACAAGGGGACATACCGGCAGCCCTTTGGGGACTTTTCACAGTACAGATGCACCATTATGGGGTCGAACGTAACCAGCGCACGCGATCACCGCTCACCGCATTCGACACACAGTGCGTGGGTGCTTCTGGCTCCCAATCAAGAGTCCTTCTGCACTGTAAACTGCTGGGATGAATGAGTCATGTGTTTTTCGTTATTATTTTTTACATTGCACTTGCTTTTCTTGGAATTGCAGGGGAGGGGGCAATTAAGGCGATTGAGGCAGTCTCCATGGAGACTGAAGATTAAAAAAAGATGCCAGACGTACGTGAAAATGCAAACTGCGTCCCCCTTGGTGGCGTAATAGACGGGAGGCAGTTGAAAATCTGTTTGCAGCCAGTGTCCTTTCCGCCTGACATCGACCTGTGCATACAGAAATGGAAGCAGTGATATGTACTGACCTGCGGGGAAACCTTCCAAACTGGTTCGGCTTAAAGGAACTAAAAGCCATGTCCTACATTGTAGCATGTGCCTGGCTCCCAAGTCAGACAGACATGGACTACTAATCCTGTGGATCAGTCAGCCATAATTCCTGGTCAAATAATACACTAAAACTACCTACTTATGCACCAAGAATTAGATTCAGATTCACCAAAAAAGTGGGGAAAATGTGGAACTTGAAATATTTTTTTGTGTGTGTGAGGGAGAGGGGCGAGATCTCAGATGAGGCGCTGACACACAGTGCAGCTGTAATCACTTCAGTAACAGGTGGACCTCTGAGCCTGAACCAATGAAGTTATGCCCGCTGACCGCCTGCTGTGGGATGAAAATGGATCCGGCACAGAGTGGGAATACTGAGAGGGGGAGAGCAGGCTAGCCAAAGTGGAGGCCCTTCACAGTCTCCTTTTTCTCCCACTCCCGTCCTCCCTCCCTCCCTGTCTGCCGCTCCCACACTCTATCAGTCTCTCCTCGACGTGAGGCAGAGGTCAGAGCGGTCTGGCCGGCGGGCCGCGCCCCCCCGGCACCCCTCCCTCCACAATGCGCCGTGGCCTGGGAAAAGGAGACGCTCCATTGTGCTCTGACAGGAGAAGCAGGAGACGGGGACGCAGCTTTGCATGACAAATACGCAGCCGCCGACCGCCGCCAGACACAAACGTGAGCGGTGTCACTTTGCCGATGCGCACCGGCCCTCGCATGCGACGAGACAAACGCGTGCGCAAAGCTGTCGGGGGGGTAACCGCTGATACAATCCCGCTGTTCTGAGCCCAATGCAGCTCGTCAGCAGCGGTAATGCATGGAAATACTTAGCTGGAAATGTATGGATGTCATTCTTGACATTATATGATACCCATCAGTCACATCAGTTATTTCCTCAAATAAAAAAGGTACATGACAAATTTATTCTGATAAAGTAGACTTTGTAAAGGTATAGCTGCAATGTGGGACACTGGCCCTAAATATGCAGCAGAGTAGCATAGTGGTAAGGAGTAGTAACTGGAGGGTTGCCGGTTCTTAAGGGCAAGGTACTTAACCCAGAATTGCCTCAGTAAATATCCAGCTGTATAAACGGGTAACGTAAAAATTTGGAAGCTATGTAAGTCGCTCTGGATGAGAGCGTCTGCTAAATGCCAAAAATGTAATACAATAATGTAGCCTAACAGCCAGAATGCTATGATTGGTTTCTTTCCATTGTCTTGGATGTGGATCCAGGCAAATCTGCGAATGCAGGACTTGGCACATAAAAACCAAGGCCTCTGTTCAAACTATGCACAAGTCCAGAAATTCAAGGAAACATGTCATTTAGCTTACAAAGCTTACATTTCCAGAACTTTCCCCCGCTCTGAACTGCCCCCAACCCCCCAATGACCAACAGAGAGACCTCCCTCATTCAATATTCAGCTGAGTACCCTTTAACAGCAGTGTCACACTTTCTGCTTGTTCTCCACCCAGCCCCCTCTTCGTTTGATCCAACCGACCCCCCCCCCCAAACCCTCCCCAACAGCCAAACCCCACTTTCTCTTTTTATTCAATCTCAATCTGTCTTCCTTTCCTCCCTCAGTCAGCGGGTAAAGGCGGCGGAGAATTTGCCAGCTGTGAAATGGATTTGCCGAGGTGGAATCGCGCTCGGCGTCCGACCAATTGCCTTTTCGCGTCCCGTCTCCACGGGCCAGCGCACCCCGCCGCCACCGCTGCGAGCCCAGCTCCCTGGCCCCACGCCCTCATTAAGGGGGACGTTCTTGCGGGGGAATTTATCATCTTTCCACAGGCCAGACTCCCATCATTTACAGATTGGAATAGGTTTTCTCTGCGGCAACAACAGACGCCCCCACCCCCTCTGCTAACTGCCAACCCCCCATCCCCCCGCTTTGGGAATAGGTTTTCGTCTGGTCTTATTTATTTATTTATTCCGCAAGCTTTCATTTATGTGTGACGAGAGAGGAGAGAACACACTTGGGTGAGAATGCACACACCAGTGGCCCAAATATGCGAAAGCCAGGCAATGATCATGGCTACATGAAAATGATTCATTGTAATAAAAATTTACTGCTACCGTCAGAGTAAATTTAAACATTTGTATATAGAAGGCCTGACCCTTTAAGAGTCGGCAGCCATTTTGCCAGAGGAACTACAATTGGATGAAAAAAGACTACAATTCCCAAAGGGAACATCTCAATCATAACTGCACTGTGTCTGTAGACAGCGTCTTCTCAGCTGTGTAGCTAGGACTGTTTTTTTCCTTTGTTGTGTACAGTGTTCTTTTGACACAGTACAATGGCAATGACACATCAAACATATGCATACTATGACTTATGTCTTTGGCTATTCAGGTATCTGTGCATGCACTGGTGTGTTAATGCCCTGTTTAAACTTGATCTATATGGTTTTTTGTCTCATTCTAATCTGTCATCTGTCTTATAATTGGGTGCTGCCTATGAGAGGCAATTGCAAGACTCCCAGTGGTCAGTGACATGATGGATGAGGGTCCAATATAAATGTCTATGTTTTCATATTGTCATCACAAAATACTGGCATCAACCCCGAGCAATTTTTGCCAAACCCAGTCATCAACTCACACAATCCTTCACTAGCTCCTTTCCTCGACCCCTACCAGCCTGAATCAAGCCCCTCTATGAGTTCCTATCAGTCTGAATCAAGCCCCTCTATGACTTCCTATCAGTCTGAATCAAGCCCCACTATGAGTTCCTATCAGCCTGAATCAAACCCAAGTATGAGTTATTTCCAGCCTGAATCAAAACCAGACATCAACTTCTACCAGCTGGTGTCGCCTTTATGAACTTCATCGCTGCCATTTTACAGGTCAGAAGTGCCTTGTCACTGGCAGTGTCCCAGAGGGAATTTTTGCCAACTTACTTTGACCACTTTCCTCAAGCTGGTGTAAAATCAGGTGGCCACTGCCATCCCATCCTGTGTCCTTTCCCTTCTGATTCAAAGCGTTCATAAACATGGCCCCTTGTACCCAAGCGCACAGACTGCTGGGCTCTTTCCAGGGCCCCTCGCAGTGGCTTGAACTCAAGACACCATGTTAGGACTTCATGATCCTGTAAGCCTAACTGCGCGTAAGAGCCGTCATCCCACAAGGAAAACGTCACTTATCCAACACAAATATCAAGGGTGACTTACAAGGCGTGAGAATTACAGTGCCGGGAATATCCTCACACTCAAGCGCAGTTTAATTAGGTTTCAGCCCAGAGTGATTAACAGATTCCCTGACTGTGTGCTGATAGGCAGACCCGATCCTCTGCCCTCCACCATCAGAAAGATCTCCTCCCTCAGGCCCTTGTTTGACTGCTGAGCTCTAATGGGTGCCTTTCTTCAATAAACCATCTCAGTCCTCTAACCCATGGAAGCTCATTGTTCAATGCAAGAAAACAATGCTTTTTATCTTTCACAAGTTTTAAAAGAAAAGTTGCATGTATGCATGCGCATATTTATTAATTTTCATTAAACGCTTGCCAAAAAGGTGCTGTATGTGCACTTCACCTTCTCTAACCCCTGGGAAAGGAGAGAGTGACATAACTGCTGAATCATCATTACATGCATGCTTTCAAGAAACCCGGTTTGGCAAGAATGAAGTTGTAACTTCCCTGCGCCTCCCGGATTTTAATGGATGATTTTAATGAGACCTTAATGAGAGATCTCCCACACCTGCACTGGTGTAACACAACCCTGTATTATAAACTCATAAAATCAACAGCTGTTCGCAGGCTTTAAATGCTACTTAGGAAGTACTTATCAGATGAGATTTCCTTTGCAAATTAATGGTTGAAAAATGGGGACATATTCCAGGTACTGTATTTTGTTAAAGCCAAAAAAGAATAAGCACCAGCCACAAAATAATAATGTGAACATTTGCTGCATTTTTTTGTAAGGCAATTTTAGGTGGGTCGGGGAAAACTACAATAGCATTCCGATTGCCTGTGGTGTCTTTTCAATGCCCACCCACTGTCACCACACGACCCTTTCTTTTCTATGCGATGGCCCAGCTTGGTGTCATTTCTGTCATGTTGCTTGGCGATTTCTGGCCCACCAGGATGGGTAATCCTTTTACTCGCCTTGCAAACTGAGCCATGCACACGCCCCAAAATCATGTGACCTGCGCAATTCTGGTGTGGAATCAACATTGTGAAAATCTGAGCAATTGTAAATGAATTATCACAGGTGATGCGATAAGGGCACTGTGCAGGGCAATCCAGCCTCCTCTTCTCCCATTTCTCTGTAAATGCCTTTAACTGGGATCTGAGACTTGCACAGCTCCGCGTTTCTTCCCTCTTTCTGTCTACAGTTGGTCTGCTGCAAGGAGTCCTTAATAATGTTTGCAAATTAACAGAGCTGATACAGATAAATGCAAAAAAGCAAGGTTCAAAACGAGCTTGATCTAAGATGAGAGACGTCAGAGAGCTCTACCTCAGCTCCACTCTCATTACTTGTAATCATACCAAATGGTGAAAGGTCATTAGTGGTCTTCCTTGAGTAAACCAGGGCATCACTATGCCTTAGTGGAAATTACTGGTCAGAAGAGGCTAAAGGACTCAGGAGAGAGAAAATACAACACACTGCTGAGGGACACACTACATCCCCAGCAGGTTACTCTCTCTTTCATCTTCCTCATCAGCTTCTGGGGCTGGGGACAACAGGACATTGCCCTCATGTCTTAGCCACACATGATCCCCAGTGAATGCAAACTCATTTCACAGTTGATGTCATGATTTAAGGTTTGATAAAAAAAGGCAAACACAATAGCCTTGACATTGATGTTGCCACGGCGTCCACGTTCCAGATCCCTCTGACTTAACAATTCACCAAAGTATCACTGGGAGCCGTCACAACATCGCACAGGTTACATTTACATTCATTTCTGTTGCAAGTTTTTTTTCTATTGCCCGCCACCTGTGGGAATTTAGGGATGGGAGCACTCTCTCCTTTTCTTTTAATTAGTCCATGCCTGTTAACTACTACACATCCACACAGCACTCCTTCTTTCTCCATCGTTCACTTTCTTCTATTATTCTATCTTCCCTATTTTATTGTTCCTCTCCTCCTTTATCCCAATGAGCGGGGGAGGTGTGATGGCTCTCTTGAAGGAGTTCAAGGCTGAAGTGGGCACTCTTCAAATTCCAGTGATGTCGGAACAAAAGGTCACGGTGTCCCCACCCCCCCACCTCACCCCCTGGATAAAGCCCAGGGCAGGGGATCAATTCAAGACTTTGACCCACGTCCTTGTTGTTAATGAGAGAGCCTCATAAGAAGCTCTCACTAAAAGCATCAGAAGGTTCTCCCTCAAAGCGTAGCTGTCTGACTTCAAAGGTTTAGGATCTTCATTGATAAACCAGGGTGTCAAATCGATGATTTAACGTTGACCACTCGCAGGAGAGGTCAGGGCCGTTTACCCCTCAAGGGCACCCGGGGCCCCTGGCTATGACCTGGATACAATCTTGATAAACCTGGGTTATGAGCCCGATGAACAAAGATTTAGTTCACTTCACAATTATGATTTAGCGTGCACAGCAATTTGGAGCTTCAAATCAATTAAACATTTCAGATTTTCCAAATGATTAAGATTTAAGAGGTCAACAAAAATGAAATCAGAGGGCATGTGATCCTAATATGTAAGGGGCAAACAGCCTTGACAAGGCAGATGTAGAAATTTTTGTAGAAAATGCATTGTAGAAATGTAGAAATGCATTTTTTAAAATACACCGGAACAGTGGTTAGCCTGCTGAGAGTAAATGATGATAACCTTCCAATTTCCACAGGGATGTGAATAGTCATGTTCCATTCTAACTTGAGTGCTATCATCATGTCTGTATGAGAAACAAACGGAAACCTACCACACAATACAGTAGAAGACGATGCCACACAGGCCAATAACAACAAGCCTGTGTTTTTACAGTACCCAACCCCCCAGGCCAGCCACTGAAGGTTCCAGGACACACTTGTTATAATGGACCTCCACAACAACCCATTGTCTGTCTAGACATTTTCCCCCCTAGCCCATCCTATGACTCAGTGAAAAAGAACACAAGGACTTGATCGGGAGTTTCTTGGATGGATACCTGGAACACAAAATCTACTCATCTTCTCCGACCACTTTGCAGTGCCATCCTGAAAACAAAAACGCTGTGACCTTGGGCTTGGACTCTGGTAACAAACTGAGTACTGATGCACTGACCCCCAACCTTGAAGGCAAGCCGGGGATCTGGTGGAACTCTAAAGAGGCTCCTCGGGGGGGTGTGGCCCTCCCCCTGCCTTAACGAGTGGCCTTCGTCCCTGCTTCTAACGAGCGGCCCTCTTCCCTGCCTCTAACGAGCAGCTCACCCGCCCAAACTGCCTGTCTGCACCTCCCCTTTCACACCCACTGCCCCCCCCCCCACCACACACCACCCCCACCACTCCCATTACTGCGGAGCAGAAATGATGAAGGATGCCTTTCTCGCTGACTTATGCATTTTGCTATGCGTGCGTGCATCTCAAAAAGGCACCATCTTCAGGTGCTGGCAATCAGACAGTGGCAGCAGGAGGGGGAGAGACAGGAGCCTGTCACTCTGTCATCCCAGATAATGCCAGTCAGGGGAATTTCAATTCTCCCAGGACATGCATATGGAAATAAGCCCAGGAAATGCAAAATCAAAGCGCACAATAAATTGGCAAGGACACGCCCCTCCCCCACCCGGACATGGCACCTGTCTGTCACAGGGTCATTGCCCACAATCCACCTCTGTTAGCGCTGACGGCCAAGCAGATAGAAAATGGCATATTTAGGGTGCACTCACATACAATTCACAGGTACTTTTAAACATTGTCTTCCAACTCCGCAGCAGCAGGAGTTAATGATTCTTTCACAACTAAACCACAACCAAAGTTAAGTTTGATCACGGCCAATGTCCGTGGTAAAGCCTCCTCAAATGTTATTGATGCCATACTGCAATGCACAACCTCTGGAAAGTCCGCCTCGAACCTTGAAGGTAAATCAAGAAGAGTTACATTAGCTCAAGAAGTGCTAAAGGGAAATGTTCCCTGAAATGACTGGCTAACTATTTATCATTTATTTAAGACTTAAGACAACGTATAACGCTGCTCAATACAATACACTTATCTTAGTTTTACCTTCACCTGAAGCATTTAACAGGATATTTCACTAATTTCCACAAATTTAAGACAAGAAGAAGCAGACAAGATAAAAGTGCCTGCTTACCTGACTGATATAAATACCACTGATATAAACCGAATGACTGGATGTCCAGTCGGGAGGTGAAGTTAATGTTTATTTACTGAACACATAATATCAGAAAAATTCACATGTAGCAGAAGGCAACATTTCCTTACTCTACGGCTGTTGTAATTCACTGTGTTCCCACAATGCAAGGCTACTGTCACATTGTTGCTATCATCATTACATGACAGTTTCTAAATTGAAAGGACATGATGCAACTTGCATAATTCCTTCTTCTCATACAAGACAAACACGAATCTCAGGTACTCACTGCCCGATCTTTTACCGGAATGTGGGCCCTCAATCTTTTGAGCAGATGATTGGGACTGAGGGGGTGGAGCATGTTCACGACTTGAACAACCTTAAACAACCTTTACAACTACATCGGAGCAAATTGCCCCTATTTCCTCTTTTATGTGAAAGCTGTTCATCGTTCACATATGGCACAGACTAGTTCGAGGACGAAAGACCAATCAGTGCTCCTTTCGTGCATATGTTACTGTAACCCACCTCCCCTGCAACCACCCCAACTGTTTCTGTGGCTTGACCTTTCATTTTAAATCCATATTATTATTCCTCACTTCATAGTCTGGGCTTTTCTTTAAGTGAATTACCTAAAATTTCACTGGGATTGACTGGGATAAATAGGGAATTATGAGAAGTAAATGCACAAAAGGTATAAGGTGTAAGGTATAAGGTATAAAGCCTTCAAAGAAACGATCAGTAGACATACATATGTTTGTTGGTGATGACACAACTTGTGCACATTTACAAATACCTGGTAATTCACAACCATTTCTAATACCACTGATGAAAGTGAAGTTGGATGTCGCCTGAAATGCTACGTGACAAAGAGAGAGATTTCCAGAGGGGAGAGGGGAGGGGGTAGTGTGCGAGTCAGTGTGCATGTGTGTGTGTGTGTGTGTGTGTGTGTGTGTGTGTCTGGGGGGTGGAGGTGTCGTTGCTGTCCTGGCACTATGCCAAATACTCATTAAAGCCGACCGTGTGTGCAGTGGGCCAGTGCGACAGCCGTTCCCCTGGCAACGGCAGAGCAGGCTCGGGATATGATGAATCGTACTTCCCTGGTCCCAACTCAATTCACACTCTCCGCAGATTCAATACACAGGGTAGAGGTGGGGGGACTGGCAACTGCTAGGGGATTGAAGGGGGGGTGGGGTGGCTTTCGGGTCAGACACAGGGAGGCAGGCTGTCTGCAGACCTTCAGTGTGGCATGCAGATTATTTTTTTATTGCTTTTTGAGATGCTCATTTAAATATTCATGCCTCTGTTTTTTTCCCCTGGGTAAATTTCTTGCCTCCGAGGGGTAGGGATTAGATGGTTCCAGCGAGGCTGAAAATTAATGTATGTGGCAATAAATAAAATACAATTCTGGTTATGCTCACTGTTGATATTGTACCTCATTCATTTATGAAGCTGATTTATAAGCACAGTTCTCTCGTGGCAGTTCTCTTTCTTATCCAGCATGATGGATTGTCGTCCTCTCATTCCTGCATTTCAGTTTACAGTAGGAAAAAAAGCCTCTTGTTCTTTTATTTAATGTCTGGCTTTGGCCTGTTTCCTCTGCTCTCATAGAGGAATGACTAATGGGTGTTGTAGCCCAAACCACTCTGTCTGAGACCAAGACTAAGAACAAGTTTAGGTGTAAGACTGTGACTTAAGTTTTAGACCAAGACCACTTGAGCACAAGAACACAACATGCTACCGTCTGTCATTTTTATAAATAACACTGCATTTGAGTGAGAGGAGGAGCAAGACCAAGGCCGAACCAAAGACTCTGGGCCAATACTGTGATTGTGGCCAGTCAGATCTTCTGAGGCTGACAGGGAACCCAAGAATGAAAATCAGCTCCGATGCTGCGGCTCTCCGCAGGGGACAGGGTGCCGCTATCTGAGGGGCAGGAGGGCGCTCTGTAAATAAACACGGTTAATCGTGCCACATTAATGTGCCGATTAGCCCCTCGAAATTAATTAGGAATGCCTCATCTCGCGGGACTGAAGCACCGCTCACAGGCCATTCAGTCTCGCCTAATGCAGCAACGATCATTACCCACGGATGCCTATGCAAAGTCCATCACTTGAGGTCCATCATTCGAGACAGGGGTTCCCTGCTAAAACAAAACAAAAACAAAACAAAAAAAATTGTATCATTTTAAGCATCTGTCAAACCTGCACCCCTACACTGGCTGTTTCTAGCATCCCCAAAACCTCCACATCTCCACATTTGCACTTTACTGAAGGTCAACAGGAAGGTCAACGACCCTGCCTTAAAGGCCAGGCGTGACCTCTTCCTTGGACACCAAGCCAAACCCTCTGTTCCTGTACCACATGTCCATCTCCTCCACAAAACGACCTGACAGGAACACCATCAACACAAACGCTTCATATAGACATTCTTGGCCGAATGGCTTGCTGTGTAAATATTGATGACCAAGGTGTCACAGTGTGATAGTCTAGCCCGTTTCCTCCCCTGCCTGAGGGTGTCCGCCTCGTTGCCCTTTCGCTGATCTCAGGTGTAGCCAGGAGAAGCTGAAAGCGTGCCCCCCTCAGTGCAACTGAAGAGCTGGCACCAGCTGTGGCCAAAGCATGCTGTGCAGAAGGTCGGCTGCGTTGCTGTAGCTGGCAATCTGTTTCAACCTGCGCCTCCCTGTTCCATATGAACAAACCATGTCATTCATATTTATATGCTGAAATCAAGCATGCCATATATACTGGCACCTGGCCAGAGGAGCCGTAGCCTAGAGTGTTCATTCCATATCTTCATATGCTACTTCAATGCTTATGGCTTTCTTCTCTCTGTCATTTTGTTTGTTTGTTTTTTTTTCCTGCCCGCTTTTTCCCTCCGTAGACATCATTGGCCAGTATTACTTATTAATGCGGGCGATCGCGTTGCAGCCGACCCAATTTCAGCTCCAGCTGCTCACTTGACAAAGAGGCGACGTTAATTTCCTGTGACGTTCCGGCGTTTAATAATGCAGCGCTGTTCAAATAACGCCACCGCGGCGGCCTCGCAGGAGCTGCCGGACCGCGCAGAGGAAACCCAACCCACTAAAAACACCTTGCGCTTATTCCACTCTTCCATCTGTCACTTTTAATTATTACCTGTGTGAGAGGCATTGGTAATGAACATACTGAATTTGACCCATAGTTCATTTTCTTTGAACTGTCCGGTCCATATTCATAATTTCATATTACACAAATTCGGTTTTTTAGACCGACGTCTCGCAACACGTGTGGACTAGTACAAAACTATTATTATTATTGTTGTTATTATTATTGCCATCACTGCTTTAATTGTAAATTCAAGAATCTGTATTTTCATTGTTAATATGACAACCATTATCTGCGTAATCTGTTTGGCAGAAACCCTTATCCTGGACCGTTTGCAGCACATTAATATCCACTGTGAAGTGCAGAGGTGAAGCGCAGGAATACAAATGCAGTGAGCTGCTCCGCACATGAAGGCACAGAGGTGAAGCAAGGACAGCAGAGCACTGACACACGAGACACCAGACAGCTGCTCTACATTCCAGCGGGATCCTCCTGTGTTACCAGGGAAACCATGCCCATCTTGGCAAGGGGGGTTAGGGGTTGGGGGTGACACCCTACCTTACCTGAAGGTGGTGGGGTGTGGGGGTAGTAGGGGGAGATCTACCCTCTAGAGTAGAGCCATGCCCCTCACAGTCTCACACTGACAGCGGTTTTAGCTTGTTTCCATCGGCCAGGTTGACCTATGGGGTCAATGGCCCCCCGCAGATACGCACTCGTCCAGAAATAAACTGATTTTCATTACGTTATCTGGAGGCGTGGCAAGCTGCTGAAGTCTGACTGCCTGATTAAGCAGACGTCAGGCTTCTTTTCCAGCCTGCCTTTCTCACAGTGGTAAACAACTAGAAACCACTGCGACTGCTGGGTCGCCAGCTAAAAAACTATAAGCTGGTCACTCACTTACAGTTAGCAAAGCCAAAGTGGTTCAAATGAGCAGACTCCTGTAATGGTCCACTTTAATGGGCTCCTGCATTGTTTGGTAGATTGGTAATTCTCTTTGCCAAACCTTCCCAATTCCCATATGAAGATAGCAAGCAGGTATGAGGAAAAGAGGAAAGTGCTCATTCCTTTTCCAGCAAACAATGTCTCTGTCTGGTTGGACGTATACCATTCTTGAAAAATTATTTCAATGTGTGGAAGCTGGTTAATTTGCTTGCCGTTGTGCCAGGGTACTTCCTTCTTTGTTGGTTCCACAACCAGACCACCTTCTCCCAAATGAAGTGTAACTCACCTTGGCCGTATCAAATACTAGGTAGCCAAATGTACCTTGAGTGAACTGCTTTTATCTCCATGTCACCTAAGGCTGCACATAAGCTGAAACTGCCTTTTTAGGATGGCCACCGTCCAAACGCAGTTCAGCCTGGCAGTTGGAAACGACCTTTTAGCTACAGCTATTGTGGAACGTGTCAGCTAGTGAACACCAGCAGAACGCGCTGGTCCCCTCCAGCCTTCCCTCCTACTGCGTCACAAAAGGGTGAGGCAAGGAAAAGGCCCATGCAGCAAATGGGTTTATGTCCATCAGTCTCAGCTGGACTGGCTGTGGCTGCTGGCCACCTGTAATACATTTCGCTCCAGGCTGGTAAGTTCTGGTTAGTTAGGAAGAAACAACGTGAGAATCGAATTGTGAGCAAGCTGTTGCGTACAAACTTCATATCCTAGCTGGAGTTGGTCCGGTGGGCCCAGTTCGGTTTGCGGAGGAAACACCCACAACTCGCCGCACGTGTAGCCGGCTGTGGGCACTGGATCGGTGGACACGTGCTCAGTCTGGAGGGCCCCGTGTGCGCCGGTCCGTGAATACAGCACGCAGGCCTTTGTCACTGAGTCTTTAACTACCCCACCGGGGTGAAAGTGCCCGAGTTAATTACGGATGAGAATAAATTACCCGGGCAATGAACAAAGACGTATGGTTCCGTCATTATCCGGACGTTGTGGCCCTTTAAAAGGCTCTGCGCCAGGGCGCTGTAACAGCCTCCAGAGTGGCGCTGTCACTCGTGAGACACGAGGTCACGCACTGTCTTTTGTTTATGTCTTTGTGTACATATAGCTACGCTAATGAGCCAGCGTTGTTTTCACTCCAACTGGCTCCATTCCCCTTCAAATCTCCTCCCCTCCTTCTTCTGTTTTTCCATGTACTTATGTTTTTTTGGTTTTTTTTCCCTTTCTTTTTAATTCATGCTATGTTAATTTACGTTGTACAGTTTTGCTCCGCAGTGGAGGCTGGTGGGCTCCAAACAGGCGAGCCAGCCAGGTTTAAAATGATAATGGCGCTGAACCCTATTTTTCGTAATTAACAGAGACGCTGATGAGCTATTCTTATTTAAATTGGTGCTTTCCTGCCTACCCTGTTTGCAGCTCACGAGCTAGCGCTACGGCTCCCTCCGCAAGGATTACAGGTTCGCTCCGCCCGATGCGTCTGAAGAAACATGTTGGGAGGTGGGTTTACTGTCATTTTTTTTTTCAGGAGAACAAAGGAGCACACAGAAGAGGAGGGGAAGGGGATGGGGGGGGTCGCAGCTCAACGGACCGGTGACTGTACCATGGGGCACGCGGCGACGCTGATGCTCTGGCTGTCACTGACGGATCAACGAGGCGCCAGGACCCTCCCCCCCTGGGGCATTCCGCTTCACACCCTTCCTACTAACATGCCTTTGCCGCCTTTACAGCCCTGCTGCCTAACAGCAGCCCTGGACCACAGCACGCACGCTGCGGCTCCCTCACAATGGACCCGATTGTCATGCTGCGTCTGAAACACCGGCTCGTGCCATTTTGACGCGGGTCCGTGGGATGGTCGTGTGAGGCAGATGACGCCGGTGACGACGCGCAGAATTTGCACCGAGCCGGGCAGCAAACGGGGACCGGCGCTGGGACAGCGACAGCAGGGGTGGGACAGAAGACACCGCTGACTACAATGGAATGCAGCTGCTCTGCAAAACAGCTTTTGCAAAAAAAGTAAATAAATCACAAACGGTGTGGTGTGGGAGGCTGACAGCTGCGAAATGGATGCTCACATTTTATTCGCCAGGTTAACACCAAATCCGGTCCATGGCTAATCACTGTCATCACTGCAAGTGATGCTGAAGTATTGAGACAGTATGTCAGGCTTTCAGGAAGAAGGACCCAGGCGCAGACCAGGATGACAAACCAGGCGTTTATTGAAGGATATCCAAAATCGTAGTAACAGAACAGTCAGAGTCAAAACCAGAGAATCCACAAGCAGAAAATCCAAAACACTAGGCAAGGGTCAAAATCCAACAAAACAGGCAGAGAGTCAAAAAAAAAAAAACCAGAGCAAGCAAACAACAAACAGGCGGGAATGAAACAGACTGAAACACTGACGAACTGGCAAAGAAACAGAGCAGATAGAGGGGTATAAATACACAGACTGATGATGAGACAACAGGGACCAGGTGTGCAGGATGGGCTTCAGGTGGTGGGTGTGGCAGCAGAGCAGATAGGCGGGACAGGAGGTGGGGCGATGGCTGAAAACAAAAACGAAAGCACATGCACCAAGAAAGGCAAAACAAATGACACACCCACACTGACAGACCGGAAGACAAAAAATGACACAAGCAGGACATCACATGGAAGGACTGACACAGTGTTTGTTATTGAAAAAACAAAATGTTTGCTTGTTGTGTGACTTACAGCTAAGCACAGAGCGCATTGTGGTTAGATAAAAGCTAATAAAAATAACTGAATAATAATAACGATTATAAGAGAGGCTCAATTCCATGTCCCCAACAAACCTGACCAATAGAGGTACTGCATGACCAACTTAATGCTTTCCCTGGGTTCTGGTTTCTGATGGAGTCTGAAACTAGAACTTTCTAAAAGCTACTGCATTTTTAAATTGAATGCTTTTCCCCAATATGCTCACATGCAGCCAATGGTTATTTATTGCACAAGTCATATGGTGCACCACAGTGGAGTGGCCGCTCATTGGAGGGTATGCGCTGCTCCACTGATGTCATCTGAGCAACTGACCAATCGCAGGGTGCCTTAGACGGGTGAGACGAGAAAGCCCTCGTCAATTTACCTATTCCTGTTCCCAGTGGAATGAAGCCAGCCCCAGCAAATGACACGGCCGGTTTCAAACCCAGTCCATCAGGTTCAGCCTGTGCTCAAAGTGACCATCTTGCCGAATGAATCACTCGGCACCCCACTACCGCCTTTCAATACCGCGACCGTTGTAGAAGTGAAAATGGCGCATGGAGCTCGGGTAACATGGCGGGAGGGAGCTGCCCTGTGGGAAGCTGTACCTGCTGAGGGGAACAGCTGGCCAGAGCAGCTCAGTCGCGCCCTTTTGTTTCCTCTGGCCTCATTTGAAGACGATTAGAGGTCTTATCTCTGTGCCACTGCTGTCTGAACACTGATTATGAAGGGGAAGTCGTTGTGGCACATCGGGGCTCAACTACTATTGTGAATAGCCGATTATCGGTGACAGAGTGATGACATAGATCTGTCCGTTATCCATGGTAGGTAAGCTGGCAAATATGCCACACACACACCGCTGCATGTTTGTGCATGTACATACATGTAGATATGTACATAGTCTCATACTCATCACCTCACTGTTAGTGATGTGGTGTAGTGGATAATGAACAGGGCTTGTGATTGTATTGTAATGGTCAATGCACAGCATTACATCAGACTCGTTTCGTACGTTATTTCTTGCCATCCTGAGAGTATGGTTTACTTTCTAAAAAGGAGCACATTCGCAATTGTCAGAAACATTAGTTTGGTACAGTTTTAAAAAAACACAACTTTATGATACAATCAAATCTGTACCAAGTGTTATGTAATTGCAGGAATACAACTGTCAAGACATTTTTTGACTTTGGTGAGTGACCCTCCACACTGCACTACAACAGGCAGTCCCTCCTCATCTCTGTGTCACCCTTACACAAGTCAGTGCCCTGGAAGTCACTTTGAAATAAGTGACACAGTCATTGTCACACTTATCTGAGGCGACGGGGGAGGGAAAACAGCCTTGCTTCCCAACAGTGTGTCAGGCTCTCCTTGCTCAGTCAGCCTTAATGACGTCCGGTGACAACCATGTCCTTAACTGGGATAAATATGTATGGACTGCCCACAACTGCAGGGATGAGCATTGCTTGTTACATGCGCGTCCACCAGGTAACACGCCACGCCTAATGGACTCACACTGAATGGGCACCACAGCCTCTGCTTCTGATTGTTCAGCATTTGCGCAAGCATTATCTCAGTCTGGAGCGCAGTTGTCACCCGGTCATGCTTGGGAGGGGGCAGACTGCTTGAATAGGCAATAGCTTGCCCTCAGATCAGGGCAGTAATTAGCCAGTATTAGGCCCAGATTAGACCTGAGCCATAGCCAGCCCAGCGGCTTGTTGCCAGTCTCTCACTTGGCAGCCAAGAGGACGGAGAGAGGGTGACACTCGTTACGGTTAAACACATCCAACCATCTGTCTAGCTGTGCTGTGCTTCAGCCTCTCTCTCGCTCTGTCTCTCTCTGTCTCTCTCTCTCTCTCTCTCCGTCTCCCTGCCTCTCTACTCCCTTTCTCCTTCACTTCCTTGATATTTCTGGGGTCCACTGACACAGGGGTGGTCAAAGAAAGAGAAACAGGGATTAGGTGGATTTTTCTTGTAGGGTGACTACAACAGGCATTTGAGAAGACCGTGTTCAGAGATCCAACTGAGAACCAGAAAAAGGGACAAAAATCCTGTAAATCCTGCATTTTTTCACATTAGCATTATGATGCATGAGCATAGCCCTATTCCTAAAGGGCAACTGGGGATGTTCTTGCAAAATCACACCTCACAGTATCATTTAACATAAACATACATATCAAACAGTAGTTTTCACCAACTGGAAAATTCTTTGGAACAAAATGTGAGAGTGAACGTCAAAGAAAGTGTTCAGTTTGACACACAGCACCAAACACACACAAAGAAAATTTAATTTACAAGGTCAAATTCATGGGGCCAGCTAGTAGCTTTCCAGTCACTGGAGCAGACACA
The DNA here is from genome assembly GCA_019176425.1 of Megalops atlanticus. Classification (NCBI taxonomy): domain Eukaryota; kingdom Metazoa; phylum Chordata; class Actinopteri; order Elopiformes; family Megalopidae; genus Megalops; species Megalops atlanticus. Next base: position 5,927,424 of record CM032893.1, read on the forward strand.
GACACATATACACAGATACACACACACACACACACACACACACACACACACACACACACACACACACACACACACACACACACACACACACACACTACAGTCGAGATTATGAATCATTCTCATTTTTAAATGAAGTTAATGTGGAATTTATTTCACAGTGCACTGGCAAAGGTCCCTTGCTTCAGAGTCTCAGAGTCTCACTACCATGCACAATATATGGAAGGGTAGATAAGGATGTACTATAAACTCACCGACACTGAATCGCTGGAAAAAACAGTGGCAGGATTTTTTGCCCTGAGGTCTGAAGCCAGTTTGGCTCTTGCTATTTTGGGTTGACAGCCCCTGGGGCTGAATTTCAATGCACAACTTTGACTGTGTCAACATGACTCCAACTCAATTACCGCACCACCATTTTGTGCTCCCAAAAAACATCAAAAAAGCATCCAGCAAAATGGCTGCCTCTAAAGAAAAAGTGCTCTGTTATGCTCCAAAAGCACTCCTCCACTCCTGTATCTACTCCTTCCACTTGTGCCAATGACAAATCAGCATGACAGGGAGACCAGGAGATGGCTTGTCACCTGAAAGGTTGCAGGTTTGACTCCCTTGTGCTGTACTATTGCACAACAGATTTCACGTGAATTGTTTCAGTAAATATCCAGCTGTATAAATGAATAATGTTATCAATGTATGTCTTCCTGGATATTCACATAATTCCTGGCTTGGAAAAGCACTGCTAGACCTCAATGTAATGACCTCGGAAAGGTCTTTATGAACTTAATGAGCCCATGCTAATGAGCTACCAGCTACAAGACTCCCTCTCTGGATGCTGGTGACTTTCTGCTCTCAGACTACATAACTCCCAGGGTGACAGACAATGCGTATCATAGACATAGACTAAAAGCAGGCAGTGCAATATTCACCTCAGGCTAAGCGCCTCGCTCAAGGGCATATCGGCAGAGCTATGCCCTAGGAATCAAACCTGCAGTGCTCTGGCCGAAGGCGCCGTTCCTCACCCACTACACCGTGCCGCCAGCAGTGCTGGTCAGAGCGATTACCTCAGAGAGGCTGGTTTTCCCCCCGACACAATGCCAAGGCACAGCCCTGTTCCTTTCTTTGTCACGGGCTATTGCCACCTCCGGCAAAACAACAAGCAGGCGTTGGCTTTGGGGCATCAGTCCTGCAGTCTAGTTAATATGAGAAACTTGGCACTTGGAACGTGGAAGTGGTCCGAACTGGGCCAGGTTTTCTCCACACAGGCACCAAGTGACCTGAATGCAACCTGGAAACCAGCCCCCACACCTGACTGGAGAACTCAAACCCATTTTAAATCTCACACCACCTACTCTGCATTACTCATTCATATTAATAATTTAAATACGAGCTATGCTGACTTGTGCAGCCCAGCATACTATACATTTACACAGCTGGGTATTTACTGAGGGTTAAAGATTACCATCCGTAGCATATCATAACATATCATCATATCATTTATACTGCTACATATTCTCTGGAGCAGCACAGGTTAGGCACTTTGTGCAGTAAGGTGACAGTGTTTCTGGGATTTGAACCTGAAACCTCCGATTTTCTAGTTTTGTACCCAACACTGCCCCCCAACAACACATTGGCAAGATAAACTCAGACTGTAGGTCCAAAATAATCCTTGTCACATGACTGAAAAGAATCATGTGTAGTCTAGTATAGTGACCTCTTTCTTCTGAACATACTATACTGGAGTCTGGCCAGGGGAGGTCTTGAATTGATATGTGGAATTATGTTAAGCTGCAGAAGTGTGGTGGTGGTGGGATCAGTTGCTGATGAAACGGTTCTCTGTACCGTAACGTGAGACAGCAGTGTGGACATGCGCCAGGCTGCAATCAGCTCACGTCGAGAGAGGATTGGTGTTCTCTTTTCAGTGGTGTGGTGAACATGTGGTGGCCAGGGCTAGAAATCTTGGAATTAAGTGTCCTAGCGCCAGGTTGGGGATGGAAATGCATGTGGAGAAAACGCATATGTTCCCTCTGAAAACTCACTTGCCAAATATGAAGGAGGACTTGCCTAGAGCTGCCTATCTGACGAGCTCACCGCAACCTCAGATGTTAACCACTCCCAAACTAATTTCCCTCTTTGATATATCATTTGGGTTATTGCCTAATACATGCATCTCTGTCATTGTAAAAAAATTATGTACATAATATATATGTATATTTTTTATATACAATTGTAGTGTGTTCTTATGACCACTCCTCAAACCAACGTGCGTAATGCAGTTAATTCAGGAAAAGTATCTTTCTCACGATAACCCACAACCCCCTGGGGTAACACCAACAGTACCCCACATGGTACCTGATCCCACAACCTCACAGTGTATGGCGCTCTGGTGACTACTCCCCAAGCTGCCCCATGCTGGTGTAGGTTCTGAGTTTGGGTCCATTTCCAAATCCCCCAACCCCCCAAAAAAAGAAAGTGTGGTATGGCATTCAGGGACACAGATGTTAACAGCACCAATTCGAACAACAGGTTCGAATTCTGCTGCGTGTTCAGTTGAGGAGCTCAACCTGAAACGTGGCAGAACAACATCCAGCAATATAAATGGATCATTTGTACATCTCAATACAGCTGGTGAAGGACACATATTTGCAGAAGAGCGGTAGAGTGAGGTCCTTGTGCACACCTGCATGCAATTTTCACCTACAGGAGGCGTGGCATGCTAGCGAGATGCCTGACTTTCCGCTCAATTTCCCCAATTTAAATCCAGCTCCCTAAAAAAGGTCCAGAGCCCAGCCCCTCTGAAACAAAGCCACTGCTTTCCACCTTTGAATTCTCTCTCTGGCAGACACCATCAAAGCTCTCTCATTTTTTCTTCCGAGGATATTTATACACCATCAGCTTCAGCCATAACACACTGTGTCAATTTTATGGCCTCTCTCTGTGACCAAGCTTGTCCACACACAAACATCCTTTCAATGACACAGCTCTTGCATCCAACAGTGTGCGTTTTGTGCTGTTTCTGGTGCTGCTCTGTGATCCGTCATTGCTATCTGCTACACCCATCAGTCTAGGAACTCCTCTCACTCATCTCACTTGTCAGACAAAGATCTGCTTGAGGACCGGGAGTCTACCCTGCTTCCACTCTCATTAACAGGCTCTCAGGCCTGAAGCAGCTCTTGATCAGACACACAGCTCTTTGGATAACGCAGCAGCTGGTCCATTACAGCAGTCTAACTTGGATCGTGAAAAAGGGCAGCCAGATAGCTCTGGTGACCGCTGTTGACAAGGACTTCAGAATTCTTGCCGACTGACTGAAATGCCACAGCCCTGTCCCCTTCGATGGAAATTATGATGTAACGTTACTTACTCTGCTGGACGAATATACAGTACATGAGAATAAGCACCTGTTGTAGACATTGGCAGCTATCAAAACAGCACAAAGTTGTTCACCGTGATCAATTTCAGGTCTTGTAGCTTAATAACAGCCATTCTGTATGGAGCAGTTTGTGTGCTAGGGAAGTCAAATCAAATATATGGCATTTTGTTAAAATTGCTTTGTGGATGCCCTTATCCAGACTGACTTCCACATCTTACAATTTTATCCAACACATTATCCATTTACACAGCTGGATGTTTACTGGGGCAGTTCATATTAAGTAACACAGTGCCCCACTGGGGGATTGAACCAGTAACATTTGGATGATAAACCCTGCCCCTTACCACTGCGCCATACTACTGCCCTGTTTTGGTGTGCTGCTGGTCAGCCAGGCAATCCTGGCTTGAGACATAACTGTGGAATGTGCATTCCAAACAGGAACACAATGACACAACTGGCTCCACCATTACTTCCTGCTACACATTTTACAACAACAGAACATGTTTTCATAGTCATGGCAACACACCCTCCTTTGACATTTTGCTGTTATGTTCCATGCAGTATGGATTACTTAAAAATTATATAATTTTGTCATTTTAATATTAAACTGCGGCAAAAGCTAATTTTGAAAAGGCATCGGAAAATGACATTACTCTGAATACCTCTATAAGGAGAAAGACGTCGGTGCAGAGAGTGACGGAGAGACGTGGAAAGAAAAAAGGGGCAACAGGAGGGTTTAAATACTGAGTACTGATCTTACAGGACAAGCACACGATGACAACAGAAGGCATACGATATCGACGGACTGAAGTGGTCCAGGTCCCTGTGCCACGTGATCTTAGACATACTTCTGGCTCTGCCGAGTCACATTTAAAAATATTTGCGTTACTGCACGAGGGTTGTCCCTGCCAAAATGGTCGCACGTCAGTCTTAAAGACAGACTCGAGTTCAGAATCTTACATTCTTATCTCATACGCGTCTTGGGTGTCTTGCATATATCCAGGTAAATACACTGCGGAGTCAGTAGTCCTTCGTATTAATACAACTATTCCACAACTGTCGTCGCCCGCTAAGACAGGTATTTACATATCAATGCAACAGAAGGGCAATTAGACGTTCTGCACGCACTTTCATTTGTGTTGTTCCAGAGAAAGTTACATTATTCCAAAAAAAAAAAAAAAAACGACGTTCAGCATTGTTTCCTCACCAAGCCTTTCCTCGTTGTGGAATGTTAAGTTCCTTAATCTACAGCGGTTTGCAGAAACTATTGTCCTAAAATTCGCGCAACCGCCAAATCCGAGACACGCCGCGGGTTAAAACGTTCAGATAAAAACACTAGAATACCTAGCTAATGTTCATACTTAATGTGGGAACGCGCAGTGAGGAGAGCGAAACACAAGGTAGACAGCGATCAGTGCACAAAATGGCATTGAACGAAAACCCCCTTTATCTGCATAATATATCACAAAAGACCGAGAACCGTGGAAAAATGCAAGGACAATAAATTTAGCCCGTTCACGAATTCATCACAAAAGCGCAGCTTTAAACGTCAAAACTATGCAGAAACGGTCCTCCGGGCTCGACAGAGGCTCGCATTGCAGGCTGCTCGATGCTACAGCAGCGTATTTACTTGACTGTCCGCGCTGCGCATGTTAATGACTTACACTGGGGAGGCGGCGATGATTAATTGCTCAGTGTATCAATTAACTCACCAAATTGACAGCCGCGGCACGTGAGCAGGGCTTTGCTGTTCTCGGATTCAGTTCTCGAGGCACGCGCTCTCCACCAGCTTCTCAGAGACTGCGAGAATCTTTTTTAATCAACCCTGCAGCACCAGGGGAGAGGATTGTGCTGGGAAAGGTCAGGTGAAGACAGAAAGGAGCAAAGAGCCCTTTCTTATATTTCAATACTGTGTTTTGTTGTTCTCGTAGCAGGTAAGGGTCATTTGCTGCCGTGAGCAGCGGTCCACATTATCACATGACCACGGCCACGAGTCACATGACTAAGACCAAAGTCTCGGGATTCGGAACCATGTCTGGGGGAGAGTGAAACAGGAGGGAACAAAGGGGGCTGGCTGAACCACAGTAAAGGAACCCATCTCCCGCCAATAGAGGAGAACGCTGCCGTTAACACTGTGAGGGTATTAATTTAATCACCAAAGTGCAGGAGGGGCTGCTGATGCAAATCAAAATTCAGCAAAAGTCACAGAAATGCCAGGATATTTATCACCCTTGCCAGCCCATTCTACACACTCATGGCCGGGAATGGTGCCAATAAAATTTCAATCCTCTCCTTTATTAATGACTTGGTCCTGCTCTTGGACTGTGGTTGGTCTTGCTCTGGGCTCTCGCTCTCTTACGCACACACATACACACACACGCCAAAACATACAATTCCCTGGCACGCCAAAGCCAGAAGAGAAACCCTCCTTTGTGTTTGAATCCAGTAGGACACATAAATTCTCACCCTCCCCTCATGCAATCCCTCAAACAATAAGTTTCTCTCTATTTAACTCCTCTTTAAAGACGTCTGTGTTTTAATTAAAATGTCACGTTAGCATAATAAACAATCTGTCAGGGAGCTGACGGAGAGTCTGAATAAACCGAACCGTTGAACACTCTTGTGTTCATGTGGATCTAAGGAAACAATGATGAGAAACAATTAACAATAAAGCTTGAACTAACAAACAAAGGCAGGGCATTTACTTAAAAATGAACATTTACTTGGCAATTAAAGGCTTCAAATTCCGTTTGCTCTCTTTTCAGGCTATGAAGTTTTGAAATAAGACTGGTGTGGGGGGGCAGGTACTTTGTTGGCTAGCAGTTTGTTTCCACATTCTGGTGTTCATGTGTGTGGCTGTACTCAGACCTGACAGGTAGATCTGCTGCCTGGCTCCTGTTATAGCTCCTCCTTGTTCTCAGTTATAGCCCCAAATATGGGCTTTACAGAGTGCAGTCACCAGAACTCGAATTTGGGGATCATTGGGAATAATAATGCCATGAGTCCAAAATACTGGACCATCATCACCCCCCTGCACACACACACGCACACACACACGTGCACATACACACACGCACGCACACACATACACCACGCACGCACACACATACACACCACGCACACACACACGTACACACATTCTCCCTCTCTCTTGCTCTCTCTCCCCTCGAATTCTCTCTCTCTCTCTCGTTCCTCCTCTCCCATGCCCTCTTTCTGTCTCTCTCACTTTCTCTCCCTCTCTCTAGGTCTCGCTCCCCCTCTCCCTCCCTCCCTCCCTTCCTCTCAGATGAGGCTCATTGAAATGCAGCACACGCTGCTGGTCGCAGAAGGGCCAGCCAGAATTGTTGGGAGAGGCGAGATGGGGCGCATAACTTCACACTGCGGAGAGAAAGGCCGCGCCTACAGCTCGCACAACAGCGACGCACTCAGACAATATCGCTTTGGAGACTGCCACCAGCACCCCCAACCCCCCCAACCCCAACACAATGTGAAATGAATACACAATGTGAGAAAAGCACAGCCCACCAGTCAAACATCTGTTAACCAATGCGTCAGGGCACGTAGCACCCCCATGCATTTATATTCAATTGTTTAATTAAAAAAGAGCTATTTCAAGACAGGATGATATCTATTTATTGTTAAATATGCAACGTGTATTACAGGTAGGAACAAGTGGCACCCTGCAAGATAGCGTGTAGGGCAATGTATTAACACCGTTGAAAATGGAAGTTAAAAAGACACATTGAATTCAGTGACTTTTTTTCCTGCCTGTCAGTTGTCTTATCATGAGGCCCATCTCCCCCAAGACATGTACTTCCACATATTGAACACTAGAGGTCACTGAGGTTTTGTTGTTGCAAAAGCACATCTTGATCTGTTTCTCTGAGTATAATTTACAGCTCTTCTTTCACTCTAATGGAAACTGTATAAAACTGCATAGGAGGGGCATATATATATATACTGTATAAAACTATATTGTGCAGTCAAATTTGAAAATTTTCTCATTTTGAAAGAAAAAACTGGCATTTGAAATAGCATTTGAAATAAAAGATGTAATGTATTACTCACAGACTGAACCCTTTGTTGAGGTCACTTTCCTCTCTCTTTACCTGCTGTGAATTCCTCTTCAGAACATACACTGCAGACAGAGACAAAGCAGTGGTTAGAACAATGCTACTGCTGGTTTACATAGAGCAGGTACACGCACAGAGAAAAAGCAGTGGCCTGTCAATACAGGACAGTCCTGAGATATGCCTTTACTCCTTGTTGTGTTTTAAGTATTTTATCACCATGTTGGGAATCACCACTTCGTAAACTAGGCTTGTCACTTTGCACACCCTCTGTGTTCACAAAGGAGCTCACACTTGCACACAGGCCAACGGCTATTTTTCATACTGCAAGTCCCACAATGCACCACAGCAGGGCATGTGGGAGCCATTTATGACTGTGCGTTTAGAGTATATTTTGTTATTCGTTGGTGATGCAGGAAATAGGCATGAACAAGTAAAGGGAGCTGAGGCAGTTTGTACTAGGCAAGCAGGCAAGCCAGCAAGAAGAGGCAACGTGGTCATTTAAAACTCAAGCTTTATGCTTGAACCTGGCTATTCTTTTAATAAACAAACCAAAGACAATAGCAAAGTTAACACCGTGGACATTGGATTCTGTTTCACCACGGTATGACCAACTTCCTCTAGTGGGTCAGTGGCTTTGAACTTTTTAAATTCAAACTTTGAGAATAGCCCCTATAGGGCAGGTTCCTGCTGATGTCACTGAGGGACTTTGCAGGCACCTCACGAGCTGTTAAATCCCAAAGCAGCAAAGGGGCGAAGGAGCCCTGCTGACAAACCCTCCCCTACCCCTGGCAGAATGAAGGTGATTCACTCAAACCCAGGCCGTAGGCACAGCCTGCGCTCAGAACAAGCATTGTGACTGGCTGAGCCACCCAGCAGCTCTAAAATCCTGTTGTTTACAACCTGTGGCCAAAACGGGTTGTACAATAATGCAAACAGCTAGATTATATATAGGTCCTTATGGTGTTTTTGAAAAACAGCAGATGCAAGAGATGTTCCCTGTCATTTTGTTGGTTTATTTTGCCCTGGATGGTGTGGGAGGCCGATCATTTTGGACTCTGGCTAAGGATGACATAAGCAACTTGATCCAGTTTGCAACCCAGAAGTTTGAGGTTGCCTGAAGAGCAGCATGGCTTTTAGGTTTGGGTGCTGAATGATGTTGGAACCTCAAAGATCATCCAGAGAAGCATGCTAACTTGTATTTTTACCTGTTATCCATTTACATAGCTGGACTGAATGAAACAAAATGGCTGTAGCGCCTTGACCAAGGGTACAACAGCAGTGCCCCACTGTGGAATTGAACTGGCCACCTTTCACAAGCCCTGCTCTTTTGCCACACCCCTGCCCCTACAATCAACGCTGCACTGCTTGCAGGGGTCTGATAGGCACATGGTCTTATTTCATTGGATCTTCATCAGATATACAGCAGCAGGTGACACGGTCAGGGTTTTTATGGTGGCTTATCTGGATGATGTACAGGAGGGGAACTGAGCGCACACCCCTGAGAGCTTGCATCAATGCTGCCATTGGTAGGTGGCTTGGGTGGGCGGAGCACATTTTTACAGGCCGTGGACAGGAGGTGGTAGCCTGACACACTAGGAACTGCAGTACAAGTAAAGCACCATCAAACCACTTCAAATACTTCAAACAAACAATTGGGCAGTAATCCTCTGATGATAAAATTGGACAAAGCATGCAGCTGACCTCCATCTAGGTACTGCCTTTATGGTTTATTGATTGAGAATTGGCAACCGCAGAACTGCTGAAGACACAGGCTGAGCTGTATAATGCGCATGCAGTGGACACCTGACAGGAAGGACATATGGAGACAAGTGGCTGCCACTGGCACTGTACCAGTAACACCGGGTTCAGTCGGTGAGTGGGGCAAAGCAGCTTAGGTTCATTTGCAATCTGCTGTTTTCCTGCATGCACTACACTTCCCTCCTCACTAGGGGGAGCTGAGGAGCACCTGCAGTTAAAACCCTTTTTCTCGATTGTGCCGACAGCTTTGGCCCCCCAGCAGAGCTTCTCTCAGTGTGAATGAGGCCCACGCTGAGCGGTTTGAGGTTGGTTTTCACACGACCCGAGGTGGTTTAAATGGTGTCTTTGAGCTGACGAGAGTGCAGTGTGAATGAAGCTGGAGAATTGCTGACGCCCAGAGCCTGCAGCGTCACATGGCACTGGGTGTCGCTCGCATCATATTACATTCCATTTGCTTATCAGCCGCTCTTATCCAGAGCGACTTATATTGCATCACAAATACCAGTCAGCTTTGCCAATCCTGGAGCTTAAAGAAGGCTGCCATACTTCCTCAGCTAATACCATAGCCTCCAGTACTTTGTGTTTCACATGGTTAGAAATGCGCTTAGGCACCACTGCTACCCTCTCGGCTTCTTACAGCTTCATAAAGCCTGTTAAATTTCCTGAAATTCCCATACATAAATACTGCTTTTGCAGCATGCTAAAGTGTTAAAGATGCAAGTATCAATACAGATCAAAGGTGTGCATCACCATTATCTTGATTCATTTAGATACATAGCAAAACATATGTGCCAAACATTGCATCTTGCTGAGGGAGGCTTTACCTGGTGCAATTTCAATGGCATCAGCGCCAGGAGTTGGCAACCATCTTAGAGACGTCAGTCCAAGGGGGAGTAACCAGATGAACAAACCCAGCTCAGTGCCATTAAGACAGCTGGACAGTGCAGTGCAGTTTTATATGAAAGGGCTTTAGAAATGACTTCCCAAGAGGGCAGAGCAGCAGAGGGAGGCTGAAATGAATTTCTGATCTTCATTGCTATACTAGATTAGTATTAAAATTTTGGACTATTTCTACAAATGTCATGGATGCTGCAATTCAAGCAGAGCAGTTTAAGTTTCCTAAAAACGCTTTTATTTTGTTGTTAGTGTTTAACCATTTTCTTGTTAGCACCATGTGCTGTACCATGTATCAAATGCAGCAATCTTATGTATGCACAATAAAGAGCCAAAACAAACATTTAGACTAGCAGCTACGTTCAATGCACAGACAAAACAGTCACAGTTTGCAGACTGATTTCAAACTGAAACACAAAGGCGAAAGAGATCAGAGGTGGGGGGGCAGACAGCACAAAAATGGAACAGAACAAGCACACCTCCACAAATGGAGGAGTCTCGTATTACGCCAAAAAAAACCCCCGCCAAAAACACCATCGTTTTTGCTGGGGATCCAGCCTCCATTATGAGACAGTGCTGGTAAGAGCTGGATCCATGAGGATGAGACGGACCTGGAAGGCTGCCAGCCTTCGAACAAGCTTGGGTGGGGTGTGGGGGTGGGGATGGGGGTGGGGATGCTCTGGGTCAGGACCACAAACCCATAGGGTTCCTTAAGGAGAATTGTGTGATCAGAACCTCCTGCCCAAGTCCCGCGCCTGCCAGGGAACCCCGGCAGCACCCCTTCCTGCATCTCGGAGAACCCCCGGGAGGGGTGGGAACAGCTGAGAAGCAGGAACAGTGGGGAAGATGGCTCGGGAGGGAGGGGGAGAAACGATGGAGACAAAGGAAACAAGCGGGTCTACACACCGAGTATCAGACCTGACCGTAATGGCAGTCCCTGGGACCAAAGCAACACACACACCCACACAAACAGATATGGACACATAAAAATACACGCACATGCGCATGCACACACACGCCAGTTACTGCGGGAAGGCATGGATTTGTACCCAGTGCCACTCCTGTCTTTTCCTCTCTGCATCAGGAAAAGTACAAAGCATCCGGACACGAAGGGCGATCTTACTGAAGCCACTCCAGCCGCCAGACACCCATGAGGATGAAAACACCCACATCGCAGACAGTTTCACACGCTCTCTCACTCACACACACACATACACACACCGAGCTCTCCCATGCCAATCCCTTCACCAATCAACAGTCGGAGGGTGTCGCAGCTAATTGTTTGCAGCTGCCATTAGTCGAAAACAAAGCAAATCTACATATGTTTAATCTTGATTAAGCAGAGCTGGCATAAAGCCTAGCCGACAGATCCGAGCGATGCTCTCACAAAAGGGGGTTGCAGTGTGCAATTCGGAGGCGGCTAGGGTGAGAGACAGAGGAAAACACAGATTCTAAAGCAGGGTGCAAATGAAGTGTCACAAATGCTGAGGCAAAAAAAATACAGTCGTCCATTTGAAAAAGAAACAAATAACACAAACAACAATAGGAAATAAGACAGGGTTTCCTTACAGCCAAGCGTGCTCACGCCGTCTGCAAGTCTCTCTCTGTCTGGCGTCCCGGCGGAAGAATCCGAGGGAGAATCCGTAACCTGGACAATTCAATGGCTCTGGATTCTATCTAATCGGCGTCATCCTTGCCACTGTTCGACTCTCGTGATCCAATCGCGTGTCACCTACCTCTGAAACGCTTTGAGTCAAGTCGACAGGTGCCACTCGACCTCTCTGAGAAATGTTCTACTCGGGGTGTAAAGATTCAGAAGGGTTGTGCGTGTGATAGTGTGTGTGTGTATGGGGGGGGGAGATTAATGAAGGGAGAGTGTCTTCTTTTTGTGACATAGCACAACTTCTGTGATGTAAATGAAGATCGTAAACGTGGTATCAGATGGCTGGTGTTATGATGGAGGGGTACAGATCGGCCACAGACAGAGGACGGAGAAGACAGACGGATGGAGGTGTGTGGCTCTGCAGGGAACGCTGGTGGGGTGCAGCACTTCAAAAACGACTGCCACTGCCTGACAGAGACCCCAGCGTCATCAATGCTCCAGCTTCGCATGGCGATGGCCACTGTTCCCCGCAACATTAAGGAAGAGTGCGAAAGTATGACTCTCGCAACAGTGTTCGGTACAGGGGTCTTGCTTGTGAAAGCTGCTCATGAATGGATCTTCGGGTTCTGCTTAAGTGCAGCAAAAGGTCAGAATTCTCCAGCATTTGCAACATGGCCAAAGCATAAATGTAGCCAACGACTGCAAAGTTGACATGAGACCAAGCTGGGGAGACACAAAGTAAAGGACGCCAACACCCTGTTGCCCAGCTACCACCCCATCTCACAAATGTCAGGCACAGGTGGGGGCAGACAGAAGTACTAGAGAGATGGTGGTGGCCCCTTTTAGCTCCCCATGATCAATATGGTCCACCTCTTACACCATATTTTTTTTTGCTGGTCTGACAGCAGCTCGCGGTCAAGAGGATGGTACTGGGGAAATCAAATTGGGGTCGTGCCCGAGACCTGCCCAAAACTCCGCGACGCACCCCTTTTGTCCCGCGAGTTTGCCGCACTGACCGACACACACAAAAAAAACACCCCAAAACAACGTGAACCCCCCAACAAAAAAGGAGCGAGACAGAGGGGGAGAGAGGAGGCGAGGCACTGGCACCCTGCCACCCTCCCGCCACCCCGAGCCAACGCTTGGACAGCCTTCAAGGGCCAACAGGGACGACCCAGCACCCCGTGCCTGGCAACGCGGGCGCGCTCGCTTGTTTTTCCTCCCCTCTGCCTTTCTTCTCCCCGTCTCCCACCCTCCCGGCTGTACCCCAAATCGCGTCCGCTGCGCAAAACAGGGTATCGCCTATGCCCCCGTTTTTTTTTTGGCTTTTAAACCCTTTTTTCGTGATGCGATTGGAAAGGTGCGGATCTCTCCTTACCTGGCAGGCGGCAGACAGGAGTGGCAGTGTGAATCGCGCGGCAGACGGCTTTAGCGGATCAGCTCGCGGGGGGAGAGAGGAGCCAGACATGGCGGCAGGGGGAGATTGGAGGCAAATTAAAATGTCGGAAGAGAGAGAGGGGGCAAACCCGGCTCCCCCCACCCCTGCTGCAAGGACATGTTCGCCGCCAAAGAAGAGCCCAAAGACAAACACCCCCAGCACAACATTTAGGGAACATACTTTATTCTTCCACAAAAATGAAACTACATGCTTTTTCCCCAATTAAAAAAATGTGTCAGATGATCCATTAAAATTCATAACATACCTTATTGTGGAGTTTGCTCATGTTTACTTAGGCTTATTTTTCAGTAATGGTTCCTGATATTTCTTGAGCTACTGTAATTTAGAGTAGGTTGCAAGCATACTCACAATCCAATTTTTAGATAGTCAGTTCTTGCAACAATAAGAGTAGCACTTACAGCAGTGCTGTATTTAGCTTAGGAATGACATCAGTGACTTTTTTGTTTATGGCTCAGACAGGAGGGACGTGTGACATTTTTTTCTAATACGTTTATGATGGTGAATAAAACAGTCTGGCCTGAACCAAAGGTGTTTTCATGTTAGATCTGCTTGATCTTAAAAGAAAGTCTCCTTCTTAAGATGGTGATTCCAGCTACTTTCATATTCAGCAATTAGATCTTAGAAGTGAGACAATGATCAATGTGGTGTAGTCTGTATGGAGCTGGACTTGTAGTTACACTTTGGGGGCAGTGGTGCTGTGTTCTTGATCCAGACATTTGACTTGACAAATAGATAATAAACAAAACACAGACAAAACAAAGAACATATGCCAGTAATATTGTTTGAGAGGCCTGTGCTTTACGATCACAACAAAGAATGTATTGTATTTTTAGCAATGACATCATTGGTTATCTGGCTTCATTACTCATTCATTGTCACGCTGCATACTGATTGTATATGAATACACTATTTCTGGGTCCCCAGAGAGGCTCAGTCAGTAAAGGCACTCATTCTGAATGAAGACTGAGCCCCACAGCCCAGCCTGAATGTGCACTGTGTCATTGGTTGACTATCACCAGGAGTCTGCAGCTGTAGAACATAATTGGCTCAATTCCACCAGAGTAGGTTGGGCTATGGTGACCAGTGTCCCCTTGTCACACCACTCATTAGCACCCTCTAGTGACTGATTGGATACCTGTGGGTCACCATAATGAAGTCAGTGAAAGATGCACATGTCGTCCGTGCAGCGTTCGGTCTCTTATGGGCCGTTGTGAGGACCTTGGGTGTGAAAATTATAGCCTACGCCTGCATGTCACTGGATTGGCGGAAAGCATTAGTTATGCTTCCACACTTCTGAGTGAGTGTGGAGGGTGCAAAAGTGAAGCAAATTTATTGCACAGCTGGCAGTTCCAAAATTAGGGTGACAAAGGCAGGAAAAGTACAAGAAAAATGTACTTTTTTGGCACATTCAAATAAAAAGAAACCAGTGATATAAAGAAAACACAGCCCACATTTTTGAAATTAATTATCTTCCAGAAGCTAATAATAAGGAGGTTGAATGCCTGAGATTCAATATGCTATTTGATTTGTTATTTAGATATTTAATACCCACAGCTACTGTCATTGCAGTTGTGCTGGCGGTTTCTTCAGTTTAGTGTATTAAGTCAAGTAAAAAAGGTTAGTTCTGATCTCTCTTTACAAAACAAAATAAATCCAACAAATATTTGGAACATAATCACGGCGTAATTTTATGGCCCAACTCATCACCTGTTAAGAAGTTGCAGTGATGCACTCTTCGTCTTGCTCCACTGGCTCCCTGTAGCTGCCCACATCAAGTTCAAGGCCTTGATGTTTGCATTCAGAACATCCGACAAAACTGCACCTACCTAACTGAACGCACTACAAGTCTTCCCTACCGACCACTGCGCTCTGCTACCGAATGGGATGTCTCATTGTGGAACAAAATCACTTTCCAGAACCTTCTCCACCGTTGTCTCCTGATGGTGGAATGAACTTCCACATTTCCACTTCAAGAAAAAATCTGAAGACACAGCTTTTCTACGCTCACCTGAACACCTGACACACTACCTCCTAAAACAATTTCTTATATCGTAAATTTTCATTTCCATACGAAAAAAAAAAACAATCTACAGTTTCGTGCACTTTTATCTCTACCAGCTAGCTTTTACCTTGTCTGGCCAACTACTGAAACTTGGTCATGCTGCACTTCTAATATTGTTGACTCCCTACGTGGCTTTTTGCTTGCGTTGTACTCTATCTCATTTGTAAGTCACTTTGGATAAAAGAGTCTGCCAAATGAATAAAGGTAAATGTAACGATAATGGAGGTCATCAAATCATATCTCCATATTCTCCTTGACTGGAACATAAATGCGATTATGGTTTAATGGTAAAACCAATAAACATGACAAACAGGGCATTCCACTGTGGAAAAAAGACATTTTTAAATTGGGGGTGATTATATGTAGCTTTTGCCTAAAGCCTGAAATCACACTACTCACCCTGCTCCTGGAGGGCTGTGGTATGATTGCTATACTTTATATTACAAGCAGTGAAGAAGATATTTAAATACTAATTGGACTACTTGGTGCTGGCCAGAGGCAGATGGGCTCCCCCTTTGAGCTGGGTTCTGCTCAAGGTCTTCCTTTTAAGTCAGGCTTGCTCTTGGAGTTTTAGGCCTGGGATCTCTGGAAATCTGCTTTGCAACAATGTCCTTTGCAGAAAGAGCTGTACAATTTCAATTGAATTGTATGATTTGATCAAACCTTATTTCAAGATCAGAAAATTGAGATTTGGGAACAGAACAAAACCAACTCAAGTGGGGCATTAGTAAGAACACTTTACTTTTAGTTTACGTTCATAAGGCCTTCATAAAGCAAACATAGCCTCAGAGTGACAGTGAGAGCGTTGTCAAAAAAGACCCATACATGTGAAAACATATGGTACTCTTTTTCTCCTGTCATAATACACTTTTGATTGACTATGACAGCTGGCTATATGACAGCCTCATAAAGTGTTAACAGTTAACATCATGTTCATAAGAGTATTGTCCATTATCTTTGCAGATGTTATCAAATTATATTTCATTATTGACAAAAAACGTAATTCTGATTTTATCTACTGTTATGCATTCCCTTCAGTAAGTACTTACAAAGTGCACCACCTTTTAATGTACCAAAATCTTTAACTGTAGCTTGTATAAATTCTGAAATTAAACTGATCCATTTGCGACCCTCTCTAAAACATCTATGTTTGTACATGTATTATTTGTATTCATTCATACACTAATTTATACTTTCTTTATATAAACAATATATAACACTTGAATAATTAGTTCCATAATTATTGTCAATTAATTATTTTGTTAATGTTTTAGATTGTAATAAAACTGTGTCTGGAAAGGTGTTTGGGAAAAACAGTATTGCTATCCACCCTGTCAAAGACTTTAAACTTCCCACTAAGCCTAAAACTATCCTGCTAATATGTTAACAAATTTGAAGACACCAATGGTCCTGTAAGATTCAAAATATATTTCACATCACAAGACATATCCAAAAAAAAACTGAAAATGGTCTGATAAGAGAAATAAATCCTCCCTCTTAAACTAAAAAATGTAGATTAAAAAACTGTAAAATGGTCTAATATGTCTAATATGTCCTGTGGCTAATACTGTGATGGAAGTTGTAGGACAGTGACACATTGTATGCACTTTCATGTTGCCAAAGAAAAGAACCATTTACTTGTTCAAGAGCATCTTCCTGAGTAGTTTCTATGTAGATCAACCGGACTTCATGTCCGTGTCATCAACATGGGCTGCTGCAGTGGACACAGATGCATCACCACTTCAATAACATGCAAAATTAAAGTATCTGTTCAGCTGCTGCTTTGAACTAATGCTCGTGAAAAAAGCCACACATTTTGTGACTTACTGCAACATCACACAACAGCCGTCAGCAGTTGGATGTTCTCCCTAAACTTAACACAACTGGTATTTAACAAGAAACTAGTTTCAAACCAATTCAGTAACAAGTGCACTGCTACGTGACAATTTCCCATTGACTGTCTGTAATGGAGAATCTTACAGCTTTTCCCCCCAACCTATTACATTTGCTTTGGAATTGCCATGTCAGTTGCATTCATAATACATACTAGATTACGTAACTTTTGCCTTCACATTCGATTTAGACACAATCCACCTCAAAGTCTTGGGACCGCACCGCAGAATGACTCAAATGGCACTTATTTACAGTGCCGCGGTGCTTGTAGGCTAGTCGTAGCGCAGCGCATTTCCACCGTTCGGGGTTCAGCGTCTGAGACAACGAAGAGCTACGCAACTCTTCCAAACTCCATTACGGAATCGTGTCAGTTCAAATACCACGAGGTGTCATATTCTTCTATGTATTGTAAATAAAGCTACGATTAAATTACTAACGTAAACGCATCTGCTTAGTACACAAAGTTACTTGTTTTTCCACAGCTGCAAGAAGGATAACCAAATCTCACCACTCTCAACGCCATATTGGTTTCATACCTCCCCGCCCACCCAACCCGTTCAATGGCTACTGCAAGGTACGCGCGTAAAAAAAATGCGCTAAAATGATACGCTACGTTGCGTGCAACGTGCCCCCTGTGTCCTCGCGCAGGAAACCCCGATGCGCCTGTCATATTCCGCCATAGTGGTCTGCGTAGAGACGGCGAGCTGCAGGGTGAAATACAACGAGGAACTATTGTCTATAAATATTGTTTGCTAGCTAGTTAAGTACGCAGGGTTAGTATTAAGTAAGAGCAGGTTGTTAGTTTCTTTCAGCACCATGGATTTTGACATTTCGCAGGGACATGAGAGGTATTAATATTACACGGGAGCGCCATTTTCGCCAGTCTTTTTTGTTTTGGTGAGGAGGAAGGGAGGCCATTTTAGGCCGCGCTTCTTCCCTGCTTTTCTTTCTTTGTATCTCAGATCTCGTCGTTTTAGCTGTTATCACGACGGACGTGGACACGACAGATCTTTGGAGGAGTTTTTAGGGACTGGGGACTTCGGAGGTCTCCTCTCACCTGGATATTTGCTTCTGAAATCATTTTTTCGCGCTCTGGGACTCTACGTTTACTAATGGACTTGTGTTTCGACGCCATGCAATGGAAGTGTTCTCTCTGATCGGACTCTGACGACACCTTAACGATTTGCAGGGCCGGGACATTTGATGGCAGTCTTTCCTACGTGGGGGTTGAAACCACCCTTGCTAAATTAAACATAGGTGGACACTTTTCTCTGAAGCAACTGGAAGATTCTTTGTTGCCGTGTTCAAAACTGTGACGGACTGAAATAATGGAATTGATTTGAGACAATGTCGTTTTGCAGTTGGTACAGGTTACATTTTTCCTTATTGATGTGAATTTAGCTAGTTTAATTTTCCCCACTTCAGTAAAGCCATAAGGTGAATTTTTTGTCAGGCAGTTGTGTCGAAGAGCTTTATTTATGATGGTGTCGATAGCTTAGCCATTACTGATGCGCTAGCTAGCCAGTAACTAACTCAGTTTGTAGTTAGCTAGCTAGCAAAGGGAAAGGTTGATTAACCCTCAGAATTTGATTGTACACTGCTGTTTTGTCGGGCAAATTTAGTGTAATTTGCTTCAAAAATGTCTTGTGTGCACTATAAGTTTTCATCCAAACTTAACTATGACACGGTCACTTTTGATGGCCTGCATATCACGCTGAGTGACCTCAAGCGCCAGATCATGGGCCGCGAAAAACTCAAGGCTGCTGACTGCGATTTGCAGATAACCAACGCCCAGACAAAGGAAGGTAAGATTTTCATGCTTGTGGCAATCATATATGATATGTGTAGAGACAAGTGGTCGTTATTTTCCTCTCGATGTGTTCTGTTTTACTTTGGTGGTTGGGTAACGCGTATGAGCTAGCTATCAGGCTACGGTAAAGATTGGGCATTTAGCTGACTAGATAGATGTGCCGTCATGCTTTGGCACGGAACTGACTGCCCGATTACGTTTACACAGTGCGTACGTTTGCACAGTGAAGCAACTGCAAGATGGGTCGTCATTTTATGTAGTTAGTTACAAAAGATAATCGGATGGGCCGTGGGTGAGCTAATTTGGCTAATCTGTGCTACAGGTGTTGCGGCACGTGTATCGGTAAGCCCATATCATTAACTGATGGAGATTCTCAAACACATATAGCAAACTACAGTGTTAGAACTGAGAGCAGCAGGTCCCGGAAAGATAACGTTAGTCTAAGTTAGGCATCAGTCTAAAAGTTCTGTAGTCAATCTTTCAGATTCACAGGAATTGACCTCACGGCCTAGTTTGCGAGCTACTAGTTGACCGGTTAGAGTGGAATTTAGCTAGTGTATGGCATCGGTCTGTGTGCAGATAAGATACTTTTGGTCATCCAGATGAGTTCATTTTGAAAATAACCAGTGTGATAACTAGCGATGTTCTTGTCCCCCCCCCACCACCACATGTACGTAGCCAGGTTAGCTGTCGGGCTCGGTAACGTCTCTGTTCGGGAATCCATTTTGCTTATCGCTTAGCTACGTGAGGCCTCGCGCGAGTGAATGTGCTCCGTCCAATCAAAATGTCAGCCGCTCTTCTGGATCTGTGGCGCACGTGTTCGTCTCACAATGATACACCAGTGTAGTGTTGATCCACATTCAAGCAGAGAAAAAAGTCGTGGATGTTTCAGACGTTCAAATGTATAGATAGATCGTGGTTTTTTCAAACATTGTTCAAATGTACAGCTAGATCGAGTTTGTTTCAAACGTTGTTCAAATATACAGCTGAATGTCGTATTGTAATGAATGTGAGTTTGTTTCGCAAGTCTGTGAATTGGTGCATTCTGTTTACCTGTCATTCTTTTTTTCTGCAGAGTACACCGATGATGGGGCTCTCATTCCCAAAAACTCATCGGTTATCATTCGAAGAATACCAATCGGCGGGGTCAAATCTGCAAGCAAAACATTTGTTATGTAAGTGCGAGTCACCTTGCAGTTTTGGTACTTATGTGTATCAACCTCAGCTCAAGTTTTAATTCTGCTCACAATAATAGTAGGCGTTGCATTTCGTTTAATTATTTGAAGGGTTCACCAAACCTTAAAATAGTAATTAAGCAGGTCAGTTCAGTTTCATAGTTTGTGGTAGGCCCGAGGTGCATATCAGAATTGAATTATGTCATTGTTGGGCTTGAGCTACAGAAATTAACCCTTGTCTGTTTTCAATTTGCTTTCTAGTGATCGCTCTGAGCCTCCCACTGGACCTTCAAAATCAGTATGTAAAAAAACCTCACAATTTTATTTTTCACTTAGGTGTTTGGCTCTAGTTTTACCAGCACTCAAAAAACATTTTGGTACACTTATGATTTAGAGAGTAAAGCATAACCAACCATGCTGTACAGTGGTAAGATTCTGGTGCTAGAATATTGTCATTGTAATGTGTGGAAATTTTTTACATTATGCATTTAATTTCTCTATATGCACATTATTGAAACTGTAAATTGTGTTATTTGTGCATGCCAGTGCACTGTATTTCATATTGAAAGACAACGGTAAAGAAAGTATGAATCTGTTGTACAGATCAATGTACGATCGTTCAGATCATGTTGGTAATGGGTGAACATGAAGGCATGTTCCAAACCTGTCTGTCTTGAAGTGCTACATCTGTAAACACTGTTTTTCTTTTATTTTTTTGTTCCCAAATAAAATGTTTGAAGTCATACCTTTAGTTTTACATTGTATTAAACAGCTGGTTTCTGACCTGTCCATGTGTTAGGACTTTGCTATGATAAGGCACATCGGTGTTGAACGAAGAATATCATACTTGTCACGTGTCTGTTATACTGTATGTGCAAGACAAATCAGATTCCGCTAAGGCTCAAACAACCAACAGAACCATTTATAAAGTTATACTTTTGTCTGTAAACAACACTGCCAGGCAAATGCATGTACTGCACTGGCGAAGACTAAATACAGAGGAATTGAAGGTTGACTTCACACCAGAAACACAAAAAAAAAATCTGAAGGCAGAAATTTCTCATACAATGATATTGATATTGCAGGTAAAATGGCAGAGCCTGTACAAACGAAACTGATCTCCATTTTCTAGTTCTGAATTGAGTTTGTTTCTTGTTTCTGGCATTTGCCTACAGCTGTCGTGCTTCTCATGTGAAAGTAGACCATCTTCTAATAAAATCAACATGTCAGCTCTTAGTATAACTGAAAGTCTTACACAGGGGAAAGGTTTTTTGCCATTTTAAGTGGTGATTTAAATATCCTGTCTCCCATAACTGCAAAGTTGTAGAGTATGTAGTTTTTTTTTTTGCCCCGACAACGAGCACCTTCTCATTGTGCCTGGTGTGAATTGACCTTTATATAGGTTTAGTTTGGTGTCAGTGTTGAGAAACTGAAGTGCTCCATTGTTTGAGCCTTAGCACTTATAAGAAAACAAAAACTGCCTTAAGTACTGCACTTTATATTGCTGTTGTAGTGTTTTTTTCTTTTGGTAAAACTGCAGGAATCTGTGGGAAATGTGTTCTTCCACAAAACAAGTGTTGTCTGGCCATTTGTTTTTTGCTTCTCCAAGTAACCCTAACCCCCAATACAAGTGCCTTTTTATTAAGTATACCTAGGGGTAGAGTCCAGAAGGACCATTCTATTGAGCATATTGTCAGGTTGATTTAAGTATTTGACAAGTGTACTGTTCAAACGGGCTGACCGGTTCCATCAGTACTCTGTACAATGCAGAACGCAACCTTGTGTCAATAAAATGTGTGTGTACAATTTCTGAGCACCTCTTGCAAGGCCTTGTGTGTTCACTTTTCGGAGAGAGTTCAGTGAGGAATTATTCTCTCTCCGTCACCTGCCTGGGGAGCGTAAGTGAGTAATTGGCCTCTTCAGTGGAGTTCGACACTGCACTGTTTTGCTGTTCAGGACTATGCAAATGAGACAAGCAGTGAACTTAGCAGTCAGATAATTGATCTCAAAGCGGCTGTGTGGAAACTAGTGCTCCGAATGTTTCCAGACGGTATGTCCAATGTCTTATTTGTGTGCCATGATGCCATCGGAATGTATGTAAGTGCAGCATATAATTTTTAGTACATACATCGGCATGCAAATGTTACAGCTGGTAGCTAACTGTTCAAAACAAGTGGGACTAGTTGCGTTAGCTGTCTGGATGTTGATTCAGCCCACCGTCTGAATGCAGTGTAGTGTAATGGCATCGTAAAGTGATATTTAAGACTACGGTGGCGTTATACCCGTTTCTCATTGTAATTAATGTGTAATTAATCCTTTTTTGTAAAACATGTAGGTTTGAATTGTATCCATTCACAATGTTATTTGTGATAGTGGTGACACTCATTTGAATCAGTCCATTAAGTGAATCTAGTCTTTGATTTACCGAAATGCACAAATGCATTTGTAGAAACAATTTTTAGTGACGGTGGTCTTGCATTTGATTTGCATGACGTGTTGACAAATTGTGTTTACAAATTTTAGAAGTCAGATCTTTTTCCTTGTTCCTTAGCTAGCCTAATCGGAGTGCGACTACAGTTTTTAGCATTGCCTTAAGCAAGTGCTTTATTCTGCTAGCTTAGCGCCGGCAGTCCATCAGTAATTGTGAGTCATACATGACGAATGTATACCACAATACCACAATGCAGAGTTACATGTTGCATTTCATTTCTCAAAGGCAGTATTTGTAGGCAATTGCGAATAGACATTAATATATTTGAGAGAATTTGGTTTAAGAAGAAATGGTTTACAAGAAATGTAAAAACGCTTGTCGAGTTCAGATGTTTTAACATGGCGACAGTGCTGACTAATGGAGTCCACGGTAACGGAATGTTTGTACGTGATGTTCATGAGCTGTGCCTTATCATAGCATTAAACTTGAGCTTTGTCTTTAATTTTTCACAAACAGATCGATGACTCTGCTGCCTCTATTTCTCTGGCCCAGCTCTCCAAGGTATATTCCCTCTTGTGATTTGTCACTGTTGATTATCAGCTTGGTTTTCGTTGATCCGTCTCACTTGAACTTCACATCTTGGTGCCTATACGTTTCTATGGAATTGTCCAACCATGGTGTACAGAAACTGATCTGTCTTATGTAAATTGTATTTGGATGAAAAAAAGAATGGCAGTAAATTATAGTGAATATGTACTGCAGTGGAGTGCAGTGATCTTAAGCACCATTCCATTTCAGCAACGTAATCAGCAAATTTGTTCCAAGGTTGGGCATGCTCCAAAGAATAGACTTCAGTTTAAGAATGTTTATTAATCTTAATGTTTTCATATTTACATGTTAATGGACAGAGTCTTAGGGAGTCGCACTTGTTGATGTTGTGGACTTTACTTCATACTTGTGTTAATTAGCGCACCATGCTTGTCTTAATTCTTTTCCCCTTTATTACTCTAAATAATTGTCAGATTACTAACTATTGTCTTAAGTATAAAAATTGTTTCTGTTTGGCAGAATGAATGTTCAAAATTTCTCAAACATTGGGATTACTTTTTGGATGCAATGTAATAATTAAAAGGATACTGACTAGTAACGGGGAGTTGAAAAATATTACCTTTTGAAAGTACCATTTATATTATTTGATATGTATGTAATATCAAACAGTCTTGGAATGGCTCAAACTGAATTTTGCACGTATGCCACAGTGGCATCTTCTACTGTGTTGACCATCATTACTTGCTTGTTGCTGGACAGTATCCTGTGAAGTTTGGAAAATGATGTGTAATATATGTGAGACCTTGCTGTGAGCCGAGCAGTGTGTGTGCATGCCTGATCCTGGAAAGTCGCGCCTTTTTTGTGTTTTTGCGCTGCGAACTCAGCTCCAAAAAGGGGTCCAACGGTCAGCTTTGGTCCGTGTGTTCTTTGGGGGGGTGGGGGCTCTTGACTGGATATCAACAAACTAGTCAGACTGTGTTCGGAGCGCAAAAAGCCCACAGCCTCAGTTTTGGGCCAGTTTGAGATGGGAGGGGAGATCCCTGAGAGCTGCTCACCTGAGCGCATTACCTGGTCACGCCTTTCAAGATGTCAAGACAGTCCATTGCCGGCTCTGGAAGAGCGAAGTGGCCATATGTCACAGCACATTCGCGCTCTCAACCCGTTGTCCTTCCTCGTTTTTTTTTCTTGATTTTTTTTTTCCACCCCGAAATGAAGATTCAAGAGTTTAATCCATTCCCATGGACCTTTAGCCATGTTGGAGAAAGCGTTTATGCGCATCCATTTTAAAACAGATTTAAATCGCCAACAGGACTCTGCTCGTGTGCTTTGCTATGCTGTGTAAACTACTACTGTGTAGTATTTAAAGTCAGCTTGTTTGACTGTGTTTACATGTTTGAACATGGATCTCCATGAAAGCAAAGGTGGAACCACGGTGTGTCTTGTTCACAGTGTAGTCTGAGCCTTTAAATCTAAGATGGTATGCTTTCATCTGATGAATGTTTACAAGACATCTTTTTAACGTTCGCAAAATAAGTCTTAAATGTTATGGCTATATAGGATTGGGTACCTTTTGCCTGCAACCTGTGAATGATGAACTGTAAAACATTTTCAGCTCTCACTGTCAACACACTATACAGGAAAAAGCTTTAATCACATTCTGTAAAAGAAAATTATATTGTGATCAAAGCCAGTTTGTGTGTGGGTCCAGCCAATAAACTTTTGAACAGTTGGCCTGTTTTATGTATGAGTGGATAAGTGGGAAAGGTTAAAGTGGTGTTTATTGATGCATTTAATACCAATACTTTGTAAATTAAATAGGAAATATTTCTAAGTCTCTTAGACCCCAAGCATTACTGTGTTTCTAGTATGAAACGTGCATTTTAAGGTAACCAGAAATCCAAAATTTAAACTTGCATTTAAAAATTGCCACTAACGTTTCCTGCATGTTTTAAAATGCGTTGGCTTGTGCTTGAGTTATCTAAGGTGCCGATTTAGATGCGTCTCTGTAAGACTCATCGATTAGCTTTCCACCTACAAAACATCAAGTGACTTCTGCTCTGAAAAGGATGGAATAGCAGTTTGAAAAAAACATGTTCTATCCTTTAACTTGGTGGAGTCTTCTTAAGGAAAATTTTGTAGAGCTGGAAACTAATTACAAGCTTCATAAAAACCAACAGCTATGTATTAAAGAGCAATAATTTAGGTTCATTTTAACAAGCAGAGGGCAATTAAACATGTAACCTGCCAGCCACAAACAGGGCAAAAGGGATGGGTTGCTGAAACTTGACCCTCAGGATTGTGAGTTCCAGTCCAAACTTAATTGGGAAAAACGGTGCGGACCAAAGGCTTTAAGGGACTCCCAGGCTGTCTCCTCTCCGCATTTTTTTTGTTTTTAAATTTTTTTCTTGGAGACATTGGCATGGCCAGACAAGACGGGTGATTGGCTACTCTTTACAGGATGAGGCGGGTGCACATCACTGGCTCTGTCTAAGCTGTCGGTAACTTTTAAAAATCTCAGTTTGTATGTGAAACCGTTATTGCCTGTCGCACAGACCGCCAACCTCGCTGAAGCGAACGCGTCCGAGGAGGACAAAATCAAAGCTATGATGTCCCAGTCTAACCATGACTATGATCCCATCCAGTAAGTATGGAGGTCCATCAAAGAGAAAATCAATCCATATTGTGGGCGACCTGGTTGTTTTCTCTTTTTTTTTTTTTTTAATGCCTTTGCTGTGTTTGATCAGTTACATGAAGAAACTTGTGGGACCTCCTCCTCCAAACTATACCTGCTTCCGTTGCGGGAAGAATGGCCACTATATAAGAAACTGCCCGACAAATGGGGTAAGAGGGCTTTTCAGTTCTTTTCATATAAAAATAGGTATAAATGTGAAAGCTTTTAAATGTCTGATTTTTTTTTTAACAGTTCTGAAATCAGATGAACTGGCATTTCTAAACTCTTCCCTTGCCAAGTCCTGTAAACCACCTTTACGTGTGTTAGCCTGTCTGCGCAGGCCTGTGAGAAAACTAACACAGCCCTGTGTGGTCGTGCCAGCAGGACAAGAGCTTCGAGGCGCCTCAGCGGATAAAGAAGAGCACGGGCATCCCGCGCAGCTTCATGATGGAGGTGGATGACCCCAGCATGAAGGGGGCCATGCTGACCAACACCGGGAGATACGCCATCCCCACCATCGACGCGTGAGTACACGGCCCCTTGCTCACGAGACGCAGCCTCTCGAGTCCCATCGGATTAAAGACCTGCAGTTTACCATCTTCACCCATTTGCTGCCTCTTTAATGTAATCCCAGTATTCCCCCCCTGTGAAAAGCTCTTTGAGATGAAGTACAATGTTCTAAATGTTTATTCTATAATTGTTATTAATAGTGAAAAAGGTTCACATGCAGCCTCATTTGTTCAGTGGAAGCCACTGCCAGTGGTCATGTAAAATGGAGGTTTGTGTCAGTGTCAAAACGAGCGATCCCTGCCCTTCTAGAGAGGCCTATGCCATCGGCAAGAAGGAGAAGCCCCCCTTCCTCCCCCAGGAGCAGTCTTCCTCCTCGGAGGATGAAGACCCGGTGCCGGACGAGCTCCTGTGCCTCATCTGCAAGGACCTGATGACGGACGCCGTGGTCATCCCCTGCTGCGGAAACAGCTACTGTGATGACTGTGAGTCTGCCATCCGCCCATCACAGACTCCACTGTGAAAGCTGACGTTTTATTTCCTTAGTAATTCGTGTGCGGGAGGAGGATACATGATAGCATGTCTTTCTGGGTATTTTTTTTTTTTGGTTATTTACATTTTTGTTCCTTCAGGTATAAGGACAAGCCTTCTGGAGTCAGAGGAGCACATGTGCCCTACCTGTAACCAATCAGATGTGTCGCCAGATGCTTTAATCGCCAACAAGTTTTTGCGTCAGGTAAGAGGCTTTCTCTCTCTGTTTTACCTTGCTGGTTGGTGGTTTCGCCCTCGGACTGGTGTAGTCGGGTGCTTTGCTCACCTCCAGCCTGACCGGGTCAGTGTTTTAACGAGAGGCTCTGTGTGTTTTGCCAGGCTGTTAATAACTTCAAGAACGAGACGGGCTACACCAAGCGGATGCGGAAGGGTGCTTCCCAGGCGCTCCCACCCCAGCCCCAGCCCCAGCCGAGGCTCCAGCGTCCCGTCCAGCCTCCCCGCCCGCCCACGTCCCGGCAGCAGGACCCCCTGATGGCCAACGTGACCCGCCCCGCAGCTGCCGCCACCCCTCCCCCCCCGGCCGCGCCGCCAGCCGCCGCCGCCCCTCTTCCGGCGGCCCACCAGCCCTCCGGCGCGCCCCACCCCTCCGGCACACCCGCGCTGCAGGGCAGCAGCGTTTCGGCTCCCTCCAGCTTCAGCAGCTCCGTGGCCTCCCCCCAGCGCTCCATAAAGCAGGAAGATCCCCTGCCATCCAAGTGAGACACCCTCCAGTCACTTCCCCTTCGCCAGTCCCTTCCCCTTGCCAGTCACTTTCTCTCATGTTCCTTCCAGTTACTTCCCCTTCCAGTTGCTTGCTCTCCCATTTCAACCAGTCACTTCCCTGTCCAATCACTCTTCTCCAGTCACTTCCTCTTTCATTTGATCCAGTCGCTTCCTCTTCCTTTTATGCACTTCCTTTTCCTAGCCTTGTAGTCCTTAGCCTCCTTTGGTTTGTTTTTCTTTGAGACAAGTCTGCTTTCTACAGCGAGTACAGATGTCATTCCAGCAAACTGTGTTGGTGCTAAAGACTCAAGGTCAACTCAAAAAGTGTAAATGTAGTCAGGCTTTCTCCAGGTTATTTAAATTGTCAGTTCTGCAAAAATCTAAATTTGTCTTTCTTCCCTGGGGGAATATTTCAGAGAGCCAGAGACAGTGACACCAGCGCCATCTGTTTTGATGTCAGCCGATCCACCTCTGACCACACCTGTCATTCCAAAGGTGAGTGCGGATGAAAAGATGGGGCCTTTTTGCTGCAGGCTGATGGCTGGCAACAGATGGTGTTTGACCCATCTCTGCTCCCTCCTTCATTCCGCAGGGATTTCACGTTCCTGTGATCGGGCAGCCTCACTCTCTTGGACACATCCCTAGGACCGGTAAGGCCTTGTGTAAACATTATTACTTCTTCCTATTATTGGCACACCATTTAGTGGATAGTCCTTTTCACTGATTTCCCATTTTGCCTTTCTCTCATCTGATATCAAGACCAAACTCTTTTAATGTGAAGTGTCCCATGAAAGCAAAACTGAAGTTGCTGTTCATAGGCTAGCTTTTGTCCAGAGAAGCGTTAGAGGTTAGAGTGACTTGGAGCACAGTTGTTATAATGAAATGTGGAAAGGGTGGAAATGTCCAGTCTGACCATGTACTGACACTCCCAACAGGCCCGCCACCGCGATCCAACCCGCCCAGGCCTGGAGCAGGAAGACCGCTTTGGGAAACGTGAGTGGAGAGGCTTTCTGTTCGCTGCAGCCACTAGCAAAACCCCCCTGTCCTCATATTATTTCTGTACAGTGAGACAAAAAAAGAACATGATCTGAAGCAATTCCTAGGAACAAGCAGTTTGTGCAACTCATTGGAATATATCTGCTCATGTCCATTGATAAAAACCGGCTGATCTGTGTCCCTGTTGTTCTCTCAGGTCCTCCGGCAGAGGCAGGCCCCACACTGACCGTCCCCCGCGGTCCCAGGCCCCGCCCATCCCCGCTCCCCAGCCTCCCGCGCTCCCCGTGTACGCTCCCCCTCGCTCTTCCCCCAGCACCAGCACCCCATGCCCCAGCCGCCCGGCCTGGCTCCCCAGCAGTACACGATGCAGTACCCACCGGGGCAGCCCCCCGCTGCCACCTACAATGTGCCCCCGCCGGTGTTCCCTCCCACCCCGGCAAACGTGCCCTCCACCTGGGTGCCCCCCGGGACCCAGGCCCCGATGGGCAACGCCATCCCGCCCATGACCTCTGCCCCTTTCCTGTCCAAGGAGGAGTTCTACAGACAGCAGCGTCGCCTGAAGGAAGAGTGAGCAGTTCTTAATTACTTAGTCACCTTCTCTGTAACCCATAGACAAAAGCTCTTACGCTGTGTCATTACTGACTTCAGCAATTTATCCCTTGCATTTGATCTGTTTTTAACTGGAATATCAGTAATTTTCATTTCAACTTCATCGGTGTATTTAGTTCCAGTTTAACATAGTGCTATGTTATCTGAGTGTTTAAAGTTTTTTAACAGTAGTGCTGAATGTTGGAAGTGTTGCCCTGGTCTGATGTGTCTTAACTGTCAGGTTTTATCTCCTTCCTGTTTTTGATAAATAGTTCGCACTGTCGATTCGTTGCCAGGGAGAAGTCTAAGCTGGAGGAATTCACCAACGACTTCGCCAAAGAGCTTCTGGAGTACAGAAAGATGCAGAAGGAGAGGAGGCGCTCCTATTCCAGGTTAGGAATGCTAATGTTGTAATAGGTGGACTATTAGTCCCTTGTTAAAACAGATTTGGCTTTGACTCTTCCATTAAAATTTGAAAGAGACTGACTCTTCCTTCCTCTGTGTCTGCTCCTCCTCGGCAGGTCAAAGTCACCCTACAGAGGCTCGTCGTACAGTGGCAGTTCATACTCCTACTCCAAGTCCCGGTCGCGCTCCCGCTCCCGCTCACTGCGCTCCTACTCGCGGTCCATGAGTCGGTCACGGTCCAGATCCCGCTCACGGTCACGGTCCCGCTCCTACTCGCCGTACTCACGCCGGGGCGGTCGGGGGCGCAGCCGTAGCTACCGGTCCAGGTCCCGTTCCCACGGCTACCACCGCTCCCGCACACGCTCCCCGTCATACCGGGGGAGGGACGGCGGTGCCGGCAGCAGCGGGGCATACCGCTCGCGGTCCCGGTCGCCGGGGGGATACCGAAGCCACACCCCAACGAAGAAAGCTGGGTCCCTGGCTCAGTCTGAGGGGGACCGCAAGTACCTAAACCGGTACAGAGAGCCACCTCCCTACGATGCCAAGGCCTTCTACGGCCGGAACGTGGATCAGGGAGACTCTTATGAGAGGGAGCGGTACAGGGAGTGGGAGAGGGAGTACAGGGAGTGGTATGAGAAGTACTTCAAAAGCTACAGCAACCCTCCCGGGAACCTGCCCAGAGGACGGCTGCCGCCCACTAACAGGGACCCCTTCACTCCTGAGCGCTTTGCCCCACCCCGTCCCAGAGAGAACTCGCCCTACGCTCGGGGGAGGAGAGACGAATACCCGCCCCCGGGACAAAGCCACGGCATGCCCCCGAGAGGCCGCAACATCCCCCAGACGTACCAGGAGAAGTTTTCCTTCAAAGAGGGCCACGGGCTGGCCCTAGGCGGCGCTGGTCCTGGCAGAGGGGGCAGCAAAGAGCTCCAGAAAGTCCCCAAAGAGAAGGAGGCAAGCGGAGGCGCGGACCCCAAGGGTCTGAAGCACAAAAAACACCGCAAGAAGAGGAAGGGCGAAGAGGGCGACTCGTTCAGCCACTCAGACTCCATGGACGACAGCAGGAAGGACGATCGCAAGGACTCGGTGCTGATGGCCTCGAGCCGGGATGACGCCACGCCCGTCAGGGACGAGCCTATGGACGGCTCTGCCCTGCCCTACAAGGCCACCTCGGACAAGGACAGGAGGGAGAAGGTCAAGGGCAAGAGCGAGAAGACCAAGAGGAAGCCCGAGGGTGGCACCCAGAGGAAGGAGTCGTCCACAAAGACTGCCACGACGGCAAAGCCCTCCAGAGACAAGGACATGGACACGGACCGCGAGAGGTCCCCACGTTTGGAACCGGCTGTCAAAAAGGTTAAAGAGGAACTCCCCCTCAAACCTGATCCGGGCAAACCCCATCCATCTCAGAGGGAAGACCGCCCACCTCCGTCCCGCAGGGTGGTCCAGAAACCAGTCAAACAGGAGCCTAAGGCCCCCAAAGAGGACGTCAAGGTGAAGAAGGAACCCGTCAAAGAGGCTGTCCCCGCCAAACACGACAAGGGCCCTGCCAAAGAGGAGAGGCCCAAGCGGGAGCCCGAGAAGGTGGTCAGGAGTGAGGAGAGACCGTCCAGCAAAGCCGCCGAGGCCAAGCCCGAGAAGCGCAAGAGAAAAGACGAGAAGGTCCCTGAGAGGGAACAGGATGCCCCGCAGACCAAGGTGCCCCGCGCCGACGTGGCCGACGGGGCCAAGGGGTCCCCCAAACCCAAGCCCAAGCTAGAGGGTGAAAAGCAGGCGGAGAGGGAGAGGCCGGCCATTCGCCCCCTCATGGAGAAGGAGATCAAGCCAGTGCCCCTGAGGAAGATCAAACTCAACCGCGAGATTGGCAAGAAGATCGGGAGCACAGAGGGCCCTCCCGCGCTGGAGGAGTTGGCCGATGGAGCTGGGAAGAGCAAACCCGAGAAGACCAAAGGCAAAATCCGCAGGAAGATCCAAGCCCTTGACAGCTCAGGGTCTCTGCTGGTGGATTATACCAGGTCAGTCATCCCCTCCCACCCTTCTAACATAAACTGTTAAAACATTAAATTAATCTCAAGATGTAATACAGAGAAACTGTATTGATCTCCAGTTTTTTGTGTAAATTTGTCTGAAAAAGATCTAGTTGTCCTTCATGAATACTGATTAGCGAGAAAAAAATGTTTTGTTAGCACATACATTTGAGTAATGATCCAGGCAGTCAGTTTACATTACAAAGCATTTGCTTTGCAGACCCTTTAATCTAGAATGACCTACACAGTTTACATTATTACATGATATCCACAGCTTGAAATGTACTTTTGGGTTAAGCACCTTGTCCAAGGGTACAGCAGCAGTTCCACACCAAGGATTAGAATCTTTGGTAACCTTTCTGGTTACGAGCCCTGCTCCTTACCACTATGCCATACTGCTGACACACTGTTATATTAGAATATTAGGAAAGTTGTGACCGGAGAATGACCCCAGGATGGGCAGAGATACCATCGCCTCACTGATTTGGACAACCATCCATAGCCAAGCAACTAAACGCATTAATGGCAGATAGTATCTCCACCCCTTACAGGAAGACTCTCTCCTTCTTCGGTAAGTATGTGGTTTGATCCCTAGTTCTGTTGTGTGTTTCAGCACCAGTTCTACCGGAGGCAGCCCCATTAAGAAGCTGGAGGAGAAGCAGGACCTGAGGAAGACCGTGGTGAAGACCCTGGAGGAGTACACCAATGACAGCTCCACCCCGGCCGAGGACGAGATCGTCATGATCCAGGTCCCTCGCTCCAAGTGGGAGAAGGAGGACTACGAGTCGGAGGATGATGAGGCAAAGGTGTCCGCTGTGCCGACAGGAAACGGGGCCCCAGCCGTTGCCGCCTCCCTGGCGGAAGAGGGTGTTACTGCCAAACCCAGCAACAAGGACTCCACCCCTCCCGAGAGGCCTGCTTCCGT
Organism: Megalops atlanticus; assembly: GCA_019176425.1. NCBI lineage: Eukaryota > Metazoa > Chordata > Actinopteri > Elopiformes > Megalopidae > Megalops > Megalops atlanticus. The sequence continues at coordinate 5,959,862 of CM032893.1, forward strand.
CACCAAAGAGACAGCGAGCACAGAGGCTCTGCCAGATGTCAAGCCTGCAAGAGTGTCTACCCCGAGTGACAAAGAAAAGGAGAAGGAGAGAGATTGGGAGCGGGAGAAGGAGAGGGAACGGGAGAAAGAGAAGGAAAGGGAAAGAGAGAGGGAGAGGGAGAGAGAGAGGGAGAGGACAAAAGAGCGAGAGCGTAGTACTTCAGACAGAGACAGCACTGAGAAGCGGAAGCCCCCTGTCTCTGGCTCGGACAAAGAGAGGAACCAGGAGCGCAGCAGTGACTACAGCAGTGAGAAGAGCTCTTCCTCCACCTCTCACTCCTCCTCCAGAGACAGGCCTTCAGAGAAGCCAGACTCTGCCTCCTGGAAACCGGGCGCCAAGGACAGTAATGCCTCTGCTGCAGCTTCTGAGAGGAAGGTAGAGCACAGAGCCAGCGTGAGAGATCATTCCGGCTCCAAGTACAAAGACACTAAACCAAGAGATGCCATCAAGAGGAAAGACTCCCCGCCTCCGTCTAAAGATCAGAACCTGCCCCCTAGAGGCCGGGAGAGGGAAGCACATGCGGACGCAATGAAGAGAGGAGCGCCCGCACCAGAGTCGAGGCGAGCGGATCACAGCCCTGGCTGGGACAAGAGACCACCCCAGAGCGGGGTGGAGCCCAAGAGGCCGGCCCCAGACGACCACAGGGCGGACAGGCCTCCCAGGGAGGCACAGGCCAACAAGCACACGGACGTGAAGGGTGCGAAGGAGCGGGAGCACGGAGCTCACAAGCTGCCGCACCGTCCCGCTTCTCCCGAGGAGCGGGCGGCGGGGCGTGGGGACCGCGAGCACACCAAGCCCAAGCCCCCCTCGGCCCGCTCCGCCCGCCTCTCCTCCGACCTCACCCGCGAGACGGACGAGGCGGCCTTCGTCCCGGACTACAGCGAGAGCGAGAGCGAGGAGGCCTCTGAGCCCGAGCCGCGGGGGCGGGACAGGGGCGGGGACAGCAGCCCCAGCGGCAGCCAGAGCCCCTCGGGCAGCCCCGCCCGCAGCAGCAGCGCCAGCTCCGCCGGCAGCCAGGACAGCAAGAAGAAGAAGAAGGACAAGAAAGACAAGAGGGACAAGAAAAAGCACAAGAAGCACAAGAAACACAAAAAACACAAGAAGCACGCCAGCAACGAGTCTGAGTCAGAGCTGAAGGGACAGAAACACAAACACAAGAAGAAGAAGTCCAAGAAGAACAAAGAGAAGGACAAGGACGAGAAGGAGAAGGAAGACCAAAAACCCAAAGTGACTGCCTGAGAGCCACGGAAGCAGTTGACTTAATTTACTCAAGTCGCTTTTTTTGTAACATCAGTATATTGTACAGAGGATTTTTTTTTTTTTGTAAATATGCATATAGATGAAGATGCTGCACGTAATACTACTGCTCAGCTGAGAATTGTTTTTGTTGATTATTTTGTCTTCAGACAATTACAAAAATGCAAAATTGTACAGAAATAATTTGACCATGGAAATGATAGATGCGGTGTTGAGGGGTTAGTTACTTGAATGGTGATGGTGAAATTATTTGTCGTCGTACTTTAAGGATGGGGGGTTCCGGAATACACAAATCTGTTTCAGAAATCCTCTCAGTGATAGTCCCCTTGAAAGGACGCCACTCTCATATCATATAGGCAGTCAGTTCTTTGGTTAAAAAAAAAAAAAAAAATTGCTATAGCGACAAGCACTTTAAAAATGAGATGTAATATCGCATAGCCTGGCGGCGCAAGTTCCTTTATGTACCTCATATCTTGCATAGGATTCTGAATGCATTAGGACTGTTTAATTATGACATGGCAATATTATTATGGACAGAACTGGATAGTGTTTTAATGAATACTGGCATGGTGACACATCGTTACAGGTAGGTGTGGGATTTGCTGTACTGTGAAAATTTCCTCCGCGGTTTCTTTATTTTTATTTTGCATCGCCTTCATGTTTAATTTAAACTACCAGCTGAATACTAGAGGGAAGGCCTTTCTATGTTGTTTTCGATGAAAATAAATTTTTTTCAGCAAAGTTAAAACACCGCCTTGGTTTATTGAATGTTGTCACTGGTGTTTGTTATCATGGGCACTTTTACTCAAATTTGTAATTAAGTTGAGTGAAGACTCTAGCTTGTTACACACTACACTAGTCCTTTAACACACTCTTATCCAGAGCGGTTTACATAGGTTAGTTTTTACATGTCATCCATTTATACAGCTGCATATTCACTGAGGAAACTGGGTTAGGTACCTTGCCCAGGGGTACAGCAGAAGTGCCTCAGCATGGAATCGATGCATTTAGTTAACCTGTTGAATGATCACACATCTGTCTGCAGATTGACTTCCTGCCTTAATACAGGCTGAGAATGCATCTTGAGCACAATCTCATTGAAGTATTTCACAAGCTGTAGATTTCCTTGTTAAAGTGAAGGAAAATTCTTAAGTGCATGTTGTAGTTCATTCAGTTGTCAATAGGTGTGGAATGAACCTTTGTGGAACTCCTGTGATGACAAGATACAGTGAAAATCCAATTGGCTCATAAGTTGTTCCCTGGCATCCTTGAGTTTGCAGTATCAGGTGGACCGGTGGGTACTCTGGAAATAATCCCCACATTTGTATAAGGTGTCAGTTTTAAGTGCCAGTGAAACTCAGCATTGTGTGTATGGTTTAAACTCTGCTTAATTTTAGAGGTCACCTGCAAGAGGACGTTAAGGATACTAAACCCAAACAACAATGGAATTGCCAGTGTCATGAGTAATCACTTAAAAAGCCCTCTTCTAAGATGGGAGAGTTCACATAAATTGCACGTGTAATCATTTTTGATAAATGTACAATGCCTGTACCTTGCCTGATTGACATCAGTTTGCAGTTTGACATATTTCAAGACTTCATACTTTCTTGCACAATGAAAACATTTTGTCATACAAGTTATACTTGAACAGGTAAACAGTAACAAAAACTGACTCGTGTTCTGCTGAAGACAACGGATCAATACATTTACAGGTGCAATTCAATATACACTACAGGGACTGTACCATTCAAAACAATGCTAACATATACCCTTGAGTAAATTGCCTTGTATGTAATTACACATAACCCTGATGCACACTTCCACATACATAATTACACATAAGGGGAATGAAAGTTCACATTTATGGGTGCTGAAGTATAGCCTGAAGAGGTGGGTCTTCAGTCTGCGATGGACGATGGCCATCTTCTCCATTGTTCTGACCACAAAAAGAAGCCTGCTCCATCACATGGGAGCTAAGGTGCAGGACATGACCAGGATGCAAGGTTTTAAGAGGTGTATACAGCCATGTGTCCTGAAGAAACTGAGATAGTGTGAAGGGTCAAATGATTGATCAAAGATAAGTGGAAGCCATTCTCTGCTCCATTCGATTGACTACCTAATGTTTCAGAACGGGTGCTTGCCATCGTTGGTGGACAGTGAAGGGAGATCCAGAAAGGTGAGATGGTGGAGAATTTGTGGACATGGTGGGTCAACTGAGCAGTAGCATTCTGAATGATCTGCAGGGTTCGATCACACCTACAGGAAGGATAGCAAGAAGGGAGTTGAAATTGTCTCGGTGGGCGAGAGCAAGGGCAAGGACCAGAAGTTCTGTTGAGCAGGTGATGAGGAAGGGGCTCTGCTGAGGGGAGCAGAACTCCATCCCTCCTGTATGAACAGTGACCAGAGCTGCTAAGGTGAACCAGGAAGGAACACTGTGTCTCATCAGCAGTTTATGGCCTCAGGCATCATTTCATTCCAGTGCGTTTTTCTCAGCCTGTCAGCTCCCAAGATACTACTCTGCATGCATGGTTTTATTAGAGATCTCTCCTCACTAAAGCATACCCCCAGTTATCCCAGCAATGACCACTTTCGGACTTACCTTAGGCCATCAGGTCTGGACTCAGGAGATGTGAGAATGATATGACAACACGTTACTGATACCTGATCGATGCAGCAGTTTAACAGACACAGCATTTGCTTCATAACACCGCTTTGCGTTTAGTCAGCTCCATCTTGTGTACTTCTCCCACTGGCCACTAGATGGCAAGGAAACATTTTCCTGTAACTATCTCTGAGGAATGGTGATGAGGCTGCTCTTCCTTCCTGCATCCCTGTCTTTCTCAGGCAAATCCTCCCCTGTTCCTTCTTGTGGGGGAGGAAAGAAATGACTGTGTTCTGGTTCGCAAATCCTTAACAGCCATGGCTGAGCTCATATCAGGAACATTCAGCTACAAGCGTGTGCCGCTCTCAGAGTCTAGGTTTCTCTGTAGATTTAAAAAAAAATGGCTCATCGTTTTCCTGCAGCTAAGGTTACAGAAACAGTACAGAGGGGTTAGCCATTGGTGCAATTAACAATGGATGGGATAGCCCATGACCTTTGTATAAAAAATAATGAGGAAGTTGATAGAACCAAAAGAACTGGATTCCTTATTTTAAAGGGTAGCCTGCATGTGGTCAAAGGGAGATTTTTGCAAATAATCTGCCTCAAGTGTTTACTGGTCTATTCACAGCTGTTATTGGCGTATTTAGTATTCATGCCCACAAAAGTCTCCTATGTGTAAGTTCACCTTTGCAAGAAAACAGGAAGCTCACTAAGTCTCCCTTGCCTTCCTCTCTTTCTGTTTCTTTCACTCCACTGCCTCTCCCTCCCCTGCCTTTCTCACCCTACCCGTCACCTCCAGCCTCCACCCCCTTTGGTGGGTTTACCTATGAGGATGCTCACCGTCGCCCCCTGCTGCTGAGATTGAGTGGGCCACGTGCTGGGGAGTGCAGCAGGCTGAGCGGTCGCCGAGCACCGGGCTGGGTGCGCGGACGCAGCCGTATGCCACATACTGTGACTACTGCAGGACTGCGTGTGTTTTGCATGCGTGGTCAGTAGGTTTATCTGCTGCTGAATTCAGGGTGTTGGGGTTAACAATGAGCAGGACTAACAGATATTGCCTCTCAATGTGTCAGGCTGATTCGTAGTGAGGGAACTGGATTTGTAGCCCCAAGACTGTTGGTTTGATTCCCAGGTGGAGCACTGATGTTGTACACTTTGAGCAAGGTACTTTACTCAAATTGCTTCAGGTAATACAGAGCTGTTTAAATAGATATGTCTAATTTAAACCACTGATTCTCAATCCTGCTCCTCGGGGCCCACTGCTCCGCACGCTTTCCATCTTCCCCTGCTCTACCTACCTGACTGAACTCATCAGTGGCACTTTTGATTAGCTGAGCACACCTGATTTAATCAAGAGCATGTTAATCGCACTAATCAGGTGTGTTTGGAGCAAGGATAGAAGATATGCAGGACAGCGGGCCTCCAGGAGTAGGATTGAGAAACACTGATTTAAACCATTTAGGTTGACCTTAATAAGAACAACTGAGAAATGGACAAAAACTAATTAAACTGCCTATACTTCACTGTAAGCACGTGTATCCCACAGCAAACACCTGTACCTGACTGCCAAGGCCTCTACCCCATTGCGTACATCTATAGTCCACTACCAACACTTTGCCAACCATTACCAACACACCACTACCAATATCTAAACCTCATCTCCAACATGTGCATCCCACTGCCAGCACCTACGCCTCACAGTACCTCAAGAGTACCTATAAGCTCCCTCCCTGACCTGTGCCCCAATGCCAAAATCTATACCTCACTGCCAAGATCTATACTCCAACTCCAATATCTATCATCCACCTCAAGCACCTATACCCCTCTGCTACTACCTGTATCTCACTACCTAAACCTATACCCCACCGCCTATACCTCACTGTCATGGGAAGGTAAAGTTGGCCTCCATATTCATAGAAACATCAAGAGAACAGAGACCTGCACTCTCACATTTAGTATCCTGCCACATGGGTGTCAGCTTGTTTTGAAAAGTGCTAAGGACAATGACAGGTTCGACGTGTTCACACCTTAAAAAGTGGTGGGGATGACATGGGCCATGACAAAAAGTGGTGGGGACATGTCCCCAGCGTAAATGACGCCTATGCCCTGCCATCACCTGCACTGTATGGTCAACACCTACGACCAACTACCATCACCTATACTGTACTGCCAACACCTATGACCCACTGCCAGCACCTATACTCTACTGCCAAAGCCTGTATCTTACCTTTAACGTTAGATTACATTATATACCTCATTGCCAGCATGCAGCTCTGTTTTCCTTTTTCGTATTCAACATTATCATTTAATTTTTATTGTGCATAATCTCCAACCTTCTGTTACGCCTCTGGAACCTCTAACTTCACGCTTTCCCTAGTAATCGTTTTCAAAGAAATATTGACATTTCCAATAAAGCATTAACTTGATTCCGATCCATAATTACATATGCAATCAAAAATATTCAGAAAAAAGCTATACAAATAATGGTACATCGTGACAAGTAATCTAAATGATATATTAAATCCACTTCCTGAGCACCATTATAAATCATTCGTAACTGCAGTTAAAATGTGCAGAACTCTCCCTGCTGCAATGAATTGCCTTTTGCAACTGAAAGGACGACGTGTGAAACAGAAATGAATATGTCTCGGGGAAGCAATTCCAGGCATACTCAGGGGGTCCATTTAGTGATTTTTGGTCACGGTATCTTTGTCTCTGTGTTCGGTTGTTGACTAGAAACGTTGAAGTGACGCTGCCACTGCGATGTTGTCGCGGTGAGGTACACTATAATTAGCTCCCCGGCTCCTCGCTTCGGTTGGAGAAGAGACCGAGGAGACGAACTCTTCCACTTTACAATTCCGAAAACACGCTGAGAAAATGAAGCGGTAGTATAATGTCTTCTCCGTCAGCTTTCGCCGTTGTGTCCCGCTGCGAGGCGAGACTGCTCCCCAGTTACGGCGCGCATTCATCCCTCGCTCGCTCACCAAGAGGCTGCGAGTGCCTACCGATTTCCTCATGTTGACAAAATACACGCCTACAAAATATAACTTATTGTCTAAGTTCTTTAACATGTGGAAAATGTGCATATTATCTTACCGAATATGTCAAATAGTTACAGCCACTTTGGACTTGATATTCACATTTATTAGCCTACACAATGAATTATCAATCTTTTTCGTCTGCATTTATGTTTATGTATAGCATTTTTCTTAACCTCAAGCACACTGCAATAAATATTGTGTGTACAGGGCACCATTGCAGTCTTCAGCTGTGAATTCTCGTTTGTCATTTGCAAAGATGTAAATAAAACAAAATGTCAAACTGAGTAAATTGTTGGGCTGATTAAGTAATGAAGTGCAGAGGTTGGTGGGAAAAAAAAAAACCTGGCGTGCACGCGGCCCTGAAGGAATCACGCATGGCAGAAGTAAGCATTCCTGAAGCTCATGCGCAGACGATGACTTATTTCCGGGAGCCCGCTAATATAGCCGTCGAAATGATAATTTAAAAAAAATAGCGTCAGATTTTGAGCCTCTTCCCGTGCGGCACCTGCCGAGATGACATCAGTCCCGGCAGACAGACACGGCTTCTGCCGCGGCGGTGTCTGATGGGGCTCGTCGGAGGACACGCGGGTGGTAGCTGCAACAGGTCTCGTGTGGTATCATGTCAGAGAGGGGCAGAGGAAGCAAAATGGCTTTCCTCAGTCTGTGGCGGTTCGGAAATGCGTTATCAACCTTCAGCAACCCCCTAACCCCCCGACTCTTCAAAGTCCCATACACAATTTATTGATTTACCAACTGACATATTGCTCTACTTCTCTGACTCCTGTCTGATGTTCTGACAAGCAGCGGGAAAAGTAGGCCAGTACTGTGGGAATGTGCTGTAGCTTAGTTTCTTTTAAAATGACCTCACTTATAAAATCTACCAAAATAGATGAAGCAGGTTTGCTCTTATAGACTTTCTGCAATGTTTTCTGTATTTCAAAATGTTCTGAATGCTAAAACAATATGGCCTATGCATTTTTGTCAACCTCATTGTGTGGAGAAGTGATAATAACTAGCTTTAATGTTCCGTACAAGATCACTCATCGCCCGTCTGAGGATTGACAGGAGTGTCCGGCCACTGATGAATATTCATTGTGTCTGCTTTGATTGACAGGGCATGTATTCAGGTAACCCTGTGTCGCACACCTGAGCCCGCCTCCGCTCGCTTCTTCTGTAAACAGGAAGAGAGGCAGCCTGTTATGCAAGCGAGAGTGGATAAATGGTGGTGGAGTGATTATCACGACTCAGCGCCATCGGTTTCAGCAAGGATGACAGCTTTTCAAGTTGTGAGGAGGAGGATTTCACTTCCTCTCCATCAATAACGAATAAAATAAAATCTGAAACCAAACGTATCTGTCAAATGTAGGCCTATGTCAAATTGTGCAAATATTGTAGAATGCAGTTACGTATTTCTGATTAAAGTGTTGCCTTCAAGAAATAGACAGGCGGGGCCATGATCTGAACCTAGCTGGAGTATTGTGACTGGTTCATCCCAGTCAGCGATTGACAGCTTTTAGTTGATCTCCATCCATGACATCTTGTTGTTATTAGTCGCGAATCTGCAAATAATTATATTTCAAAAAAGTTGTGCAAAATTTAATTAAACTTCCCTTGTTTTTTGCTTGATGCTCGGTAGAGTACAATAACAGTTGTACACGCCTCGCTGATAGCCATCTACCAGAGTGCTGATTTGAATATCTAACTAGAACTGATTACTTTGCAAAGCAGTAGGTGTGCGCGTCAGATTGGAAAAGCAGTCATTTGTAAAAGGAGCACTACCCTTAATGTTATCTTTGTCTCTAAAAATGAGCAGCATCCACTCCTGAGAAAGATGAGGGTGTTTGGGATAAATTATATAAACAGATGCCATTTTATTTCCCCTGCAGTTCACTGTAGCACAAGCAGCACCGTTGTTATTTGAATAAAAAGACCTTCACTAAATCCTCCCTTAGCTAGGGTATTTTGACTGGGTCCTCCCAGTCAGCGATTGACAGCGCGTGATTGCTCCGGCCATGATAGGATTCATGAAGCCTCACCTTCTCATTGCCATGTTGTGTCATTTTATAGTTTCCTCATCATAAAATTATGTGCGTTTCTCTGCGTCCTTACGAACGTTTCAGACGGCTCTCAGATCGCGACGGCTCTCAGATCGCAACTGCTCCGGTCTGCCCTTGGAAAGCGCTACTCACACCTTTGCTCAACGCAATTCTGGGTCAAGAAGCGGACTGTCTTCGTGGATTCTTTTCCCCTTGTATTACCAGCCCTTCGATTCTCGGGGAAAACAGTTCTGTCCGTCTGACATGTATCCTGTCACGTAGCGTCTAATGAGGACTAAATAATTTACGGAAAGCGCTGGCTGCGAATGAATTTCTTTCTTTCGCGGTGGTTGTGTCACGGGCCTCCCTGCTGCTCCATATTGTGTGCGTCCTCGTGGGCGTCAAGTGTCTCCGCGCTTCCTCTCCCTGCTGTCGCGCTGCTACCCGCAGAGGACTCTGTGTTTGGGACTCTCTCCAAAACGATGAGCTGCTCTCCAAGAGGGATCAGCACTTAACTTCAAGAACCATCAGCTGACACGACTCTAACATGACCCACAAAATAATCTTAAATTTTCTGAGACAAAATCAGTAGGTAACTGGAAATTAACCCTCGGGAATGTGTTTAGTTGGATGCACAGTACCAAGCATATACCAGGTAAAAGGCCCTATACAGAGTGATTTTGAAATAATTTTGATTTTAGTGTTTAGTGTTGGGTTTTATTTTGTCATCGAACCAACCGGGTTGTCGTTTAAACCAGTGTTGTTCCTGATGTGGGCACTAGGGGGCACCATATATTTTTTCGTTCATGCTATCGATAGACACACCTCCTTCCACTGAAAGGAAGCATTATAACTTCATGCAATTTTGTCCATATGGATCTATCATTAAGCAGTGTGGAACTCTGGGTGACATCTACAGGAAGTGGAGCAATGGTAGTCAGATATAGATGTTCAAAATTATTGCCAAAATTACTGTAATTGTGTAAGTCAATTGCATCTACAAAAATAAGAGGAGTTTATGTTTTGTAAGACATACTCTGCATATGGAATAAAGTATATTCCTTATGTTTTACATTTAATATTTTGTTGCAAAAAAAAATCACACATGCAAACAAACAAACATAAAACAACATAGCTATGGTGAATCAGCTAAATTGCCATCAAAATGATTCAATCTGAACTCCCAAATTAATGTATTTCAACCAAGCATTGAGTACAGCTGTTTTATATGGGCTTATGTGGTAGTATTGGCACTTCCTTATGCTCAGCAACAAGAGTGAGGAGGGGATTCTCCAAGCTGACTTGATTCCTAGGATCTGAATGTGACGTTGAATGTAGCTAATGGCAAATGAGTACCATCAAGCTGTTTTCAGGGGACTTTGATTGGGGTATTCACTGGCATGGCAGCACTAACAGACACATGCTGTCGAGATCAACTCCAAACCTTACTGTGACTTTTTTATTAAAAAAGAAGAAAAAATAATACATGGTGATTTATATCTGCCTCTTCCACAGTCCCTGGCATTATTGGTGTGTGTGTGTGTGTTTAGATGGGGTGGGGGGATGGGATGAATTGATCTTTCATGGTAAATCTAGATTGCAAACATAGATAATTACCTTCTTTTTTTTTTTTTTTTCAAAAGCTCCAGATGAAGCAAAGCACATTGTGCATTCTCCTCTTTAAGATTGTAGGGAATGTTTGGCACAAGATCATAGCTTTTTGCAAACTATGTGGGTCTGTGAAGGGCAGGGGGAGGGGGGAGCATTTCTGCATCTCAGACCAAATACAAAACAACAGATGCCACTAATAACACGATGCCTCCTCTTCAAACCTCCCATCATCAACAAAAGGGGAAAAGAGACCTATGGAGTTTGAACTGTAAAATGCAACCAGTTCAGATTTTAGCAACATGGACAACAAGTAATCCATATAAGAAAATGTGACATTGATCTTTTCACTCCTTATTAGATTTCTGAGAGTTGTTTGATTGATTCCTTATGAATACATGTGACATTAAGTCTCTTGAATCTGTAGGGGTATTTGTGACATCATCAGATTCCTGACACTACCAAATTCCCACTTAGAATCAGAGGAACACTGGTCTTTTGACTTATCCCATCTTTGTCTTACTCACCCTCTTGTTTATCCACGGCTCCCTGAGCCCCCAAAGGGAATCCCCCCATGCCATCTGCCGCTGCCCTCGGGGTCTACTAAATGCCAGGCACGCGCCCCTCACCCCTAATAGGAGAGCCAGACTGGTATGCCATTCGTTCTGTGTGCCTCTTTTCACAACGTGTGTCAGTATTTCCCACTGAAAGGCACTGAAAGTGTGTATTTATTGGAGTAGTTTTGTCCTTCCTGCTCAGGGTTAATTGAACCCTTGGCCAATGAGGGGTGGCACGCCTGGCAGCTGTACCTTATAGTCTGTACCATTCAAGTGTTTAACACCCTGGTCTCTTCAACTCTACAGCAGCCTGGGCCCCATTTTTCATTGCCACACTCCACCTCAACACCTCCTTCCCAGACAGCGTCCTGGAATTTGGTGTCATTAAGCCCGAGGAAGAGGGAAACCCCACTTGAATAATGTATTTGTATGAATGAACAGATGCAAGGATGAGAGTCATTTGTATGGCCTTGTTTTATCAGGCCACGTCCTCACTGCAATGGTGTAGAATGTGGGTGCAAAGGCACTTCCATTAGGCTTATACTTTTCATTACACTTTTCCATTTTTTCCTTATTTTTATGTCTCTTTATACTTTTGAAAAGGCAGCCAGTCACATTCTGAAGTCAGAAGAAACATATAGGAATCCATAGCACCGCAGTGGTTCTTTCCTTCATCTTGTCACCGCCTGGTTTCATTTGAGGTCCAGGAGAAGTTTGATTTGGGGGCCAGTTTCTACAGGTACTGAGAAACAATCACCCCTGACAGTTTATCAGTCCCCATGTGATGGCTGAGCAGGACGTGTGCCACTCTCCGGGAGGTCTGTCTCCTGGCGGTGTCAGATGGGGAGAGGTGGGGAGGGCTCTGTCAGTCTTTGGCAGGGTCAATCTGTCACTGTCGTAGTCCTTCTCTCTCTCTCACACTCTCTCTCTCCCTCTCTGCCAGTCAGGCCCTTCCTCCTTCTATCTGCCAACTACCCTGCCAAGCCAGTCAGGACGTGTGAGTGCTTTCCTAAAAAGACGTTCTCGTTTCCTCCCGATGTCTCCCGCTCTCCGCTGCAACAGTCTTGGACCTCCCCGTCACTTCGCCGCTTTCCCCTGACGGTGACTGATGTGCTCGGCTTCCCTCTCTACAGATTTCAATTTTAAAAGGTACAGATTGCCAGAGGAAGGAGCGATCAGCCCGAACTCGCCTGGCTGCTGATTTCATTCCAGCCTGTGTGTGATTCCGCTCATCACATCCAGGAAGCAAACTATTAGAATGATTGTTCACTTCTGCTGAAGCAATGGGCTGATTTAGGTAAATTTGGGGAACAGACAGGAGGATTTAAACCAGTCCACAAGATAATTTATTGGATGTAGATTTCAAAATGAACAGATGTTAATGGCTGTTTATTTGCTGATGCTAAAGAGTACATTTTTCTTCACTGTGAGTGACGTCAGTATAGGTCAAATACCATATTAAGTAGCTATCATTTTTTCTGTCTCCTGTATATGTAGGAGGATCCAGTTGACAGCAGGTGGTATCCAGTGCTGGAAGCATTGCTGTCCTAGATATGCATGTTCTGTCTTTAGGCACACCCCTCATAAATATTCAGAAATCATCAACATGTCAGAGCACTCATCTTAAACAATGACAAAAGACAACTTTTTCTGTGTTGGGCAGAATGAGCTGAATATCTGGTCAGCAAATACAATATCTGTGGTCCTAGAGTGTAAATCACTTGAGTGGAAGAATTGCTCGGCAGTGCACATGCATAGAAGAAAGAATAGATTCAAAGATGTTCTGACATCGTCAGGTATTGCATAAACATACTCAGTCTGCTGAGGAAAACAGCTCTATACTTGTCAACTAGCTGTTGTGGTCACCACCCAAGTAGGATGTCTTTCCCTTGATAATCTAAGCATGTGACATATTCCCTGGATCAGCTGCACACAGACAAGTCCAACAAGGGCAGCAAGGCATCTTCTAGATTCCTCTGCTTCTGCTGTTGCCATGGTTATGTGGGGAGTTGCTTTTGTTCCATGAAGTGAAGGCTCTGGAAAGATGAAGACGAAGTCTGTCCCGAACACACTCATTCTTAAAACCCTTCCTCTTGGACAAGTATGTGCTCATGGAGACACAAGCAAAATGTTGCAAAAAGTACGGACTCCGTCAGTGTGTTTGAGAGATGCCAGAGAGACAGCCTGTAGTAAAGTTTTGAGATGATGAGGGGTGCTTTTCCCAGAATTCCTCCCTGGAACTCTACTCCAGCTCCCGTTGACTATACGTGCCAGGTGTGCACACGCGACCAAAAGGTTAGTTACATAACACACACGTGTGAGAAGGTGGTTATTACTGCAGAGCGCTTTATTCCGCTTTCTTATTATTATTTTTTAAAATTTCATTTTAACTCTAGCGATCGTCGGGAGTAAACGTCGCTCAGAGGAGGAGGCCGACCGCATCCTTCTCTTTGAGAGTGCGGCGCAGGTGTTTCCGGAGATAAGTTCCCAACTTTCCCTGCTGAGCGCCAGCCGCAGAACGCGGCATTCACTGGAGGTAATTAAAATCGACGCTATCATTACATGTTCAGAAAAGCTCCCCTGAGGCAGGCAGGATGCTCCTGTGCTTTCGCTGAAAGAGACCGAATCAGCTGCTATTGTGTGCAAAGCGTTTGCCTCACACAGCCGCCGCACAGCTCTCCGGCTCAACCTCCGTGTTGCTGCACACACACACACACACACACACACACAAGCTCACAGAAACGTACACACAGAGGCACATACCTATTCATGCACAGTAATGTATAAGGAGGAATGGCATTTTAAATGTACTGTATGTACTGTATTCAGAAAGGAATGACAGCTCTAAGCGGAGCAGGTTTAGAATCGTATCAGTCCAGAGGGACACCACTGGTTGCTAGATCCCCACCTCTTCCCATGGCCCTTCAAACCCCGCCATGCCACCCCCCGGCTGGAATGCCCCTGTCCTGTGGTGGAATGGAAGAGCAGGCATTGTTCACTGGGACACTCTCTCCCTGCATGTAATCTCTTGGTAGTGGCTAAAGGAGGCAGGCAGGCAGACAGCTTGAGGAGGGCCCCTGGGGAGGCTGGGGATGACTGTGTACCTCCACAGGTAGGGAGAGATGGGACCAAGGAGGGGCCTGTGGTGAACACCTGGGTAATGTTCCTAGTTTTCCACGTCCTGTACTCATGGGCACACCATGCTCATAGAAAGAAATGCTCATATATTAGTGTGTGATGAATGCTAGCTGACAGATGGGCGGGGTAGTGTGCTTGTCCTCCTCTCCCACTCTCTCTCACTCTTTCTTTCTCTCTCTCAGCGAGGGGCAGCTGAGCTCCATCAGCCCAGTGGGGCACAGCTGGACCCAGGTGTTCCCCTCATCTGTCACCGCAGCCCGCAGCTGTTCTGAGATCAGTGGGGAGCAGGCGCGTGCACATGCAAAGCTCCTCCTTGTGCCTTGTGCGCCTGGTCTATTCTTCTTCTTTCAGACAATCTGGTCCAAGTACAACATGTTGGTTGATGGCATTTTTACCCATAATTCCCACTGAAGTGGGCAGTGTGTGTGAAAAGCGGGGCTTTGACTGGGGAGGACTGGGCTGTTGCATCCACAGGTTCCTCATCAGATGCAACGAGTTGCCCTGTTTGTGCCATAACAAGTATTCAGTTCACCTGAAAGACCTTTGTCTGCATCTGTCACATGTGGTTCAGGGGTCGAAATGGAATAGAAACTGCAGTATTGCTGTTCGCTGGGGGGAAGGGGTGTACATGCTCTACAAGGGAACTCTATATATTTGTATATAGTACTTGCACACACTATCAGTAGTTTTATTCCAGCGTTTAGTGTAGCAGTTTGAGCTGTGGACTCAAGGCAGTATGTTAGGAGGGAAGCTGCATAGCTGTTCTTATCTTGTAAAAGGGACCATTAAGAGAGAATAATTTTACCCTCAGTAAATGTTAGCCCCTTAGATCAGGCTTTTGTAGTTTATAGTAATTGGTGTTAAGTGACACATTTGAAATTGTTGCAGTGAATCAGAGATTTTGGTTCTCATGCTCAGCAGGAAATTGAGCAGATAGAAAATTTGGATTAATTAGACTAAGTAAAAATTTCCCACATCAGTTAAGCCCCTTTGCCTTGTGATGGTAGATATTGAATTCCTCGACTAGTTAAAAGCTCTGTTGGATTCCCACAGAACTATACTACTAAATATGGTCCCAGACATTCATATAACTAAACAGACATTTAGCTCAGTGTGCAAAATGTTGAAAATTTAGTTTCCCCATTGTTGAAAATGAAAAGATTGTAATTTGCTTTCTTATTTTGAATATTCATGAATGGGTGTGATAAAACACAGAGCACTCAGAACACCAATGGAGAGAACATCAGAAGTCTCTTAGTAACAACGGGAACCTCTCTGGCATGAAAGTACAGAAGAATGCAGTCTCCTGATTTATGGTTTCAAGAAAAATACATACGCACAGGGCACAGCTATCACAGCCACCTCTGTTCCAGATACATTCCAGATGTTTGCATCTGAATTGGAACACTGTTCCCAACCCAGTCCAATCAAACATGGCTGCCAATTTTTTGTGTACATTTTGAGTGGTATTTAATAAATAAATTTCTATCACTTTTACCTGCCTCCTCCCTCTGTTGTATTTTTTGTCAATCACCTCCTATAACTCCATTTCCTCCCTCGACTTGTCCATTTGCCACCAGTCCATTCCATGTTAAAATCAGTGACACTGCAGTCTTGAAATAAAAATGCTTTGTCTTGCACACGTAATTATGTCGTACAGGTAATTATTCCTAGTTTCCGCTAATGCACTGACACTCCAGGTCTGATGGTTATTTGATGGGAATTTTGGAACAATTCAGCCATGTAAAATCCATGTCTGTCCGGCCAGGCGCAGGTAGAACAGGGTGTTAATTATTATTAGTACATATTTAGTGTATATCAACATTTCCTTTCCCAGAAAAGCCCAATAAGACTACGGAAATCCTGAAAATACATTGTGGAACACAGTGGACTGCTAAAGCAAAATGCGTCTCCCAGAGAAGTGTTTTATAAGTACTGAAGCCCTCTAGGCCAGCCTGTCAGTATGGATTGGGTCCTTGCCAGTTATTTGACACATAAGAAGAAAAATGGATTTAATCCATTTGCCCTCCTGCTCTGTATAACTGCTCAGCGCTTGTGCTTTTTTGTACAGTATCTTACGTCACCAACGGCAAGCATTCACGGGCTCTGCTGGGTTCTGGGCTAAGCTCCTGTCGGTAATTAGCTACTTCTCTGGGAAAGCAGCGAGATTACGTGTCGGCGTGAGAGTGCGGTGATCAGTTTTCCTGCGCTTTTCGCATGTGCGTGCGCGTACGCTTGTGTGTGTCCTGAGACTGCAAAAAAAAAAAGTTCGAAGTGAAGAAGCTGCACACGCTGTAAATCATGTGTCGCGAATGCCCCTTTCATCCGGATGAATAATCTCTGGTTCGCATCTTCTGTGTTATTTTAATATTATCCCTGTAAGTGCGCTGTTAGCGCGTGCGCTACGCCGCTCCCCGTCTGCATTTTAAGCCGCTCTCGAGCCCGTGGCTCAGTCATTATCTGTTTACAGCGATTGACTCCGCCGTCTCCTCAGCCCTTATCTCTCTCCCAAAGCAATTCAAGCCTGGCGTGAATGAAATTATTTTGGCGCTCATGAATAGCTACTCGGAATGTTTAAAACGTACCAGAGGAAGCCCATTTAAAGCGAGTTTGTGTTCAGCTGTTTTCCGGTGCGGATGTCACTGCCTGAAACGAATAAATAAATAAAAACGGAGGAACGGGAAAATCAAACAGGCAGAACTGAAAGGTTGCCCCAGGGAGGGGTGTCTGTATGTGTGTGTGTGTGTGTGTGTGTGTGTGTGTGTGTGTGTGTGTGTGTGCGTGTGCGTGCGTAAAGTGGAGTAATAAGGGGGTGTTGGGGGGTTTGGGTTGACTAGGTATTGCTCACAGGGGAGAATCTGATCATATATGTTGTACCGAATGACTGAATGGCTTATATTGGTTTTACTTACATTTGTTCTTAAAGAGAATGACAGGGAAACCTGCATTTTTACATGCATACCTTTCTGCCTGTGCTAATTTGTGGGATGTCCGTAAAATACACTATAATGGGGACTGAATTTCTCTCTGTTCATGTTCAGGCAAGACACACATTTAAACTTTACTCCCTCCCTCCACCTGGCCAACTGTCTGTCAAACACATCTGCTACATGTGTCTGTTTTTCCCAAAATACACTGGGAACTGCAGACATTTGATTGATGAACAGGCCCCAGAGCAAGACTGCTCTGGAAATTGAGGCAATGTTGCAGTTAAGTGTACAGGTTACACTCTGGTGACTCTAGCAATGTCTGTTTATCTTTTAGGTGAAACAGCAGTTGCATTTTGAACACTCCTTTTTGTTGTTTAGCCAAAAACTGAGGCTGAGATGAGGTACACACACCCATTCAGGAGAATGGTGGGTGAGCCCACATATCTGTGGCCACTCCACAACTTACCTGATTTGTCGACATTTTTCTCTTTTTTTTAAACATAACCTTCATAACCACATAACCCTAATCCTAACCTTCATATTTGTGGTATTTTTTTCAAAAGCCGTGTACAAGGGGTCACTCCTTGGGCTTCTAAATTTCAGTCACTGAGTTCCATCTCAGTAGCTTTTGACCCAATGCTGTTATCACAGGAACCAGAAAGTGAAAAGAAATTACATATTACATTATGTTGCATTACATTCATTTAGTAGGCATTCTTATCCAGAGCAACTTCCAGCACAAGAGAACAAAAGTGTGTCTGTCCAAGTTAAATAAGCAATAGTGTCAGACCAGGCTAAACAACATCCTCAGATGTTCAGACAGCAAGTGTATGCACAACAGCATTTGAGAATCACCACTTGTACTAATTTGAAACTATACAGCCTAGTATGAGGTTGAAAGTATTTGACGTTGGTGGGTGTTAACCAAAGAAGATGTGCTCTTGTCAAAAGTCAAAGATTGTTTCGAAAAATGACACTTGGATACCTGAGGGGTGGATTGACTGTCTGGCTCTATGGCTAGTTTGACACCATATTGTTTTTGTTTCATGCTGGTGTAGTTTACCCCTTAGATTACCCTGTATATCTGGAATTCTGTATTTCAGCTGCTGCCACATGTTTCTCTGTGAAGCCAAAGGCATAATGCTCTGATGTAGCTGATATAGTTATAGGATGTAACAGGGAAGCCATTGTGGTAGGCCTACATTTCCTTTTTGGGCCAGTTGAGATGGGACAGTCCAGCATTTCCCTTCCATCTCCAATGGGGTAAGACAGCTGGAGAGAATGATAAATGGCTCTTTATCGTTACCCTCACCTGATGTGGGAGGATAATTTTTTGGAAAGAGGGTGATTACATGTGCAAATTTGGAATTGCGAACTATCTGTCCCACACATGACATGCCATTATGCCTCCCACACCTGTGAAGAAAGTCAGATGCCTGCACTGGTTCCCCATTGCTGATGGCTACTGTACTCACCATGATTCACGCGGAGTGATACGGGAGAGCTAGCACTGAACCGAAAAGCAACGCATCCTTCACTGACAACAACCGACGACTGGACCAATGAGGTTACCTTGCCCAGCAAATTACCCAGAGGTGCTTGACGTGACAGTGACTCAAGGAATCCTGGCCAATTTGAACCCACCCTACCCCCATTGCTTTTTTAAACCTAATAGACGTGGCTAGCGATATCTGAGCAATGCAGCTCAGCCTGTTTTCATAGTGACCTCCTGTACAGACTGGTGTGCCTCCTGTATGCAGTGAGCAAGGGTGACTGAAACTCTTGCGCATGGCAGTGGAGATTAATGTCTGGTCTGTCTGACTGAGGTTCCCCTCCTCCCTCGTGTGGGCTAATTTGCCACGATGAAGTGTTGAAGATATCAGGGATGTGTATTGGCACTGCACCGACATTGCTGCCGGAGGGGACAAGGCTTTTTCCTTTTTTCTGAGGCGTGTGTAGCAGCTCTTCGCTGTGTTATTCCAGATTCCATATGGCAGAATGCACAGGGAATCAAAATAAGTAATAAGGTATTATACTGCTGTGCCATCAAAAACCAGTCTACCTCATTGCCACTGTCAACCCCTTTGTCAAAATACAGAAAAAATATTCAATCATGTCTTTATAAGCAGATACCCTTAGCCATGGCAGCTTGCATCTCTACATATTATACGTGTATTGCTGTTTTTTTTTGCCTTTTTGCTTTATATTATGTATCTTATTCCAGTAGGGTGTCAGCTGTAACCTTGTGGTTCCACATCCAGTCACTGAATATCTATGCCACATTGGCATCTTTATAATGCTCCAACTTCCTGTCACTGACCCACATCAAGAAGCTCCCGTCCCATCTCCCCCCAAAGTCAGCTGAGATGGGATCTCCTTTCTCAACACCCACTGCCTGTCCCATTTTGATGTATCACCTGTCCCAGAGAGGTAGGGACCCCAGCCCAGTCTTCAGCCCACCCTGATAGGTTGATGCCTTTTTTGGCAAAATTGGTGGGACAGTGTAAAATGAAATACATCATATGAAACATACATCACAATGCAAAATATACTCTTCATAACATGCCAACATATTCTTCATAACATGCCACATTGATAAAATAGGTATTAATTGGACAAGTTGCACAATATATGCTGCATTTTTAGGAAAAAAAACATTATTGAATTCTAGAATTATGAGTGTATTATTGACTCACATCACATTACCTTAAAGGAGGGCTGTGACTGCTGTCTTTCTCCCCTTCCCCCGCAGAAGGTACAGTAGTGGTACGCTCCATCAGGCTGCCTGAGTTTAATCAGCTGTTAAGGTGGGGATGTCTGTCCTCGTTCCCAGCATGCACTGGGGCAATCCGCTGCCTGCGCCGCTCTGCTGTGTAGATAACCCGCTGAATGAGTCATCAAAGCCGGTTTAAAAAGCACACATTCAAACAGTGCCGTGTTCATCCCCCTGGGCTCAGGAAGGAAGCTTTATACAGCGTGTTCTTTCGTTTTTTCCACCCCCCTCTCCCCTTTCGAGTGACTAATATGTCGGCCTGCAAAAAAGTGTCTATGTTGTTTTCCGAAAACCAGAATAACAATGAAAATGATATTCTTTATTAGAATTTGCTTAGTTGTTGGGAGAATTACAAAGAAAAGATGTTTGTGTGTGTGTGTGTGCATGTGTGCGCGCGTGTATGTGGGTGTTGTCCTTGGGGGAGATGACCATCTGAAAAGGGTAACCTTTTTGTGATTGCAGCCCTCCTGCAGCATTATGGAAGTGTGGGTGTGTCCACCCCTGGAGGAATAATTATGTTTCCATTGGTAGTCACCACACAATTGCATCACTGAGTAACTCAGTTTCACTGGGAGGCAAACTGAAATCCCGGGAGACCGACCTGTATGCTGAGTTTTCCTTTATTAAATTAGCCAAATTGTTCATGTGGTTTGGTCATTTTTTTAAAAATTGTACTTCACAACCAATTAGCAAACTATTCAAACTAATCAAGCCAGGGTAATTAGAACAAAATTGGAATAAAAAGAAGAAGATCACCATTAAGTCACAGAGAGACAGGCCTGGCGCTATGAGGGTGCTTAGGACTGCATTGCACTCTCAGACAGACCTCAGTGCACCCCGGTTGTCTCCTTACATCCCAGTGTCTGCATAGTATTTATTACATTTTTTTAAGACATGACTTTTTGTGCCCCCCTGTGGATTGCAGTTGCACCCCTCTGTATTTTCTCCTGGTGCCGGGCCTGCAGAGAAGTCTAAAGACCACCTCTGTAATGATGTGGAACGATTGAGCTCTAGAGACAAGGGCCCCCTGAAAAACACCATCATTAATGGAAGGCCTTTATGTGACACCTGTGTTACATATAAAGATGCAAGGTCATTCAAGATTCTCACACATGGACAAAAGACCGAGAGAACAATGCTTCCTTCTCTCAATCAAAAATGGCTCTCCTCCTGTGCTCCAGATGAGCGTTCTGAAAACCTTATTTTGCTCAGGGCCTGTTCTAAACAGAGAGCTCATTAAGACATCGGGCCTTTGTTGCGTGGGAACCGCCCCCTCACTCCCAGCTCCTTTGCCTCCCCTGGCATCTCTAGATCCAAGCCTTTCCGCGTATAATTCAGAGGGAGCTCTCCTGCTGCTGCTCAGATCCGCAGTGGCAGAGCCGGGACCCCGGGGTCATGGGACTCAGCTATTCTTTATTGGGATCAAGTCAGATTATCACTGTGGAGGCTTTAGACAGCATGAAGTAGCTAGGCTTTTTCAGGGCAGTCCGATGCAAAGAGGTGACGTCACCCCATAACAGCATGGACACTGACTTGATCCCAAGAAAACTCCAGAACTCTGCAGAAGGTCATTTGTGCACTCTGCGTTGTTGTCATGCCATGTATATACCATGGAATGCTGTCCATAATTAGACATGCACCAATCAGAAGCATGATGGTAACCACCAGTAGCCTGGGGTGAGGGAGGGGCTTGAGGGTAGTGATACTGTGCTGTATTTCATCTTATCAGAGATCTGCTTTCAGTATCAAACTGGGAGAGAAAGCATTTGTGCCCATAACACTCCAAGTTATTTTCCTAACAATTGTTTCTGACTCTCTTCTGAAGACATTGGGAATAGCACCTGACTGGATCACACCTATTTAAAAGTATAAGAGCGGGTTTCGAAACATTGTATTCAAATATTACCTCATTCCTTCTATGAATAGCGCAATCACTTTAACAACTGGGCTTTTGACATTGGTCCACACATTTAATATATATGCACAGTAATCCCACAGTGAGGAAATGATGGACATCTGACTACCTTGACTTTTAACTTCCCCTACCATGGCTGTAACCAGGGTTCGATAAATAGTGAGGTCCAGGGCGGGGGGCATTGGTGTTTAGGTTACTGTAAGGTAGATGTGGAGCTTTCATATTAATATGCATTGCTGAATGAATAATAAATCTTAAGAACATTATCTAGAGCATCAAAATACATAGGTCTATGGTGTGAAGCATGATAAATAAGCTAAGGTTATTTGTAAACCTTAGCTAGCTATACAAATAAAAGAAAAATGCTTGAGAGTAACACCATTACAAGCTAATGTCGTTATACACTTATATTCATTTCCAAATTTGGCTTCGAAATGTTTCCTAGGCCTACTATTATTGATACCGTCGCCTACATAAACTGTTTTTTAATCAATGGCGTTGTGTGGAACGTTAGCTAGCCTACTAATATGAAAGAAATAGCCTAGCCTTCATCATGGCCAGAGTACGTATATTTAACATTTTTCATACAATGCCTTTACTCCAGACGCTGTACCAGGTTACTGTTTCAAATGTTTCTTACAGATAATGGTATAACGATCATTGCTTTGTCTTACCGAATGCTATGCTGCCAGTTCACACACAAGCCACCTGCTGCTGCCAACGTGCGTAAATTCCAATTGCTGCTGTCAGTGGAAGTGCTGATGATGCAAGGGGCTGCGCTCGCGCCCTCTCTCACAACTCTCACACACACAGCGGACACTAAATAACAATTTTAAGCTGAATTAAGCATGCGCTCGTCTCGAAGGAGAAGTTCTCAACCACTGATTTTTTTTATCCAGTTGTATTTAGCTTAAAATTTTATTTTTAGCTCTAAAAAAATTCCCGAGGTCTGGACCTCGGTGATCTCATAGCTGGTTATGGGCATGCCCCCTACCCTTCTGAATGTCAGGCAGATGTACGGACACTCAGACAGACTCCTGACTCCTCTCTCAGACGCACATCTCCAAATCACTGTAACACCCACCTGTGGCCCCATTACCATGACCCCCGTTCCTTTTGGTGATGATAAGTCGCATTCCTATAGGTCCATTCATTCCTTGTCAAGGACCGCAAAACACTTTGCATAAACACTTGGACACCTGTACTCAGACAGCACTTACCCAACAGCCAGTCATATATGCCCAACCACCCAACCACTTGCCCAACATTTGGGCATCTACACCAAACCACAACTCACCCAAAATCGGGCACCTACGCTTAACCGTCCCTTCCTCAGTGTACAGGCATCTAACATCATGACCATCCTCATGTTTCCTGTGTTGGACTCAGGGTCGTTACCAAAGGGACAGGGGTGATACCTGGTGCAGTAGCTGGTGCAGTAAGTACAGAGCATTCTGATTATGCAGAAAGCACCAGTGAGGTACTCTCTCTCCCTCCTGCATACTAAATTTCTGGCCTCTCCTGGAGCCAGATGAGGCATCCAGATTGCTCCCACTCGTCTGCCTCGTCAGGGCCCATTGCACACGGGGGAATTAGCTGAAGGTCTTGCTCGTTCCGTCTGTTCCCTCCGTTTATTTGATACAGACAGGAGAACAGCGCAGAAAAAAACAGAATTTGATGGGCTGTCGCTCAGCTTTGAAACCCGTTGGAATTCTTTCTCTTTCTTCCTTGTATGTGTGGAAGAGAGGCTGCCTACACAGAATAAATGCACATTGTGAGTGTGCCTGTGTAACCAGAGATAAAAACGTGCCCATATCCCTGAGCTTCCAGTCGTCTCTACCTCCATGCCTGCTTTCAGGCCCATCCACATAATATAAGGACCAGTGGTTTTGCTCGGGTCTTTCCGCAAAGAAGTGAGGGAAATTCAAACTTAGAAGATTCTGTTCAAGAATCTTTACAGGTAAGAAATGATGAAAGTGCCTTAATAAAGTTTTTATCTTATCTATGTATTGTTTTTATCGGGGCAATCCAGCAGCACATTTTATCTTTTGTATTTTCCTTTATTGAAAACATGATCTTGATGGAGATGCTCTATTATTTGGGTCTCAATGATAAATGCACCTTGTGTGTTATTAATTTAGAAAAAATATGTTTTTGGTGCAGTGTTTTTGGAGGAAGGAACCCATTGTAGTGTGGATATTTTTGGGTGAGGTATGGTTGAGTGGGCTAGAATGGAAAAAAGGGAAAATTCTGGATTGAAAAACACTGGTTATTACAACAGGGTGGTGGAAAATTCCATCAGAAAAAACATGTCCATGTGTGTCACTCTTTAGTTATCCCTGTTTATCATGCAGCAGTGGGCTGACAGTAATATCAAGGTTATTTTTGTCTAGGGTGGTCTTGTCTAAATCCTAGAAAAAAGGACACCATAAAAGAATTACAGGATGTCCTACTTGTTCTAGGTTCTGTGTCCTTGTCAGAGGTGATTTGAATTGAATGGGTGTATGCCCCCACTGCCACAAAAAGGTTTCCTTATTGATAGGTGCTCTCATCTTGTAATATCCATCAGGTACTTAAGGATTCTAGAGCTGCTCCTATAGAAGAGATAGCATGAGAGCTTCTCGCCGTCAGCTGTATGACCTTATTATTGCATGACCGATAGTGATATCATTGCATTATCAGTTTCCAGTTGCATGAGAGTTTGAGGCAGAAGTTGTGTGTGAAATGGGCATGAAATATCAATGCCCTGTAGGACTCCTAGAAAGAAAAAAAATAGGACAGGTTCCATAATGCACTATCACTGCTAAAAAATGGATAAGTACTAAGCATAAATGCTTAATAAACCACTTGTAAAGTTACAGAGTCAAAGATGTGAGAATCTGCTCATGATGAATTTCCCTTTAACCTGCCTCTCTCTCTCTGTCTCTATCTTTCCCACTCTTTCTCTCTCTGTCTCTCTCACTCTTTTTCACTCCATCCCTCTCTCCCTCCTCATCCCTCCCAACCATCCTCCTTTCTCTCTCCCTCTTGCATTTCTGTCTTACTCTAATCCCTTCCCGTAGTCTAGTAGTTATTCATCATTGCATTCTAGTGAAAAAACACACTATGGTGATCAGCATTAACACTATATGGGCTCTAGAATTCTGTCAATAGATTACCCATCAATGCTAACATGTCAGGTATAATTCCGCCAATCACATATCATCCTTTCCAAGAAGTGCAGACACAGAAGCAGCATCAGTTTCCACTTTTAAAACTGGTTTTATTTGTAAGTATCATTTATTGTCTCTTTACAACCTCATCCTGTTTTTAAATAGGTTAAAATGTGTGCTTTTCATCTGCGTTTATCAAACTAAAACAGCTGGCATAGCTGAGAAGTCACATAGGTGGTGTCACAAGCCCCAGTGCTCAGCGAAAGCCCACGACTGGATAGGGCCACGTCGTCGGTCGACAGTCTTTGTTCAACACAGAGCAGCAGCTTGGAATCATGGGAAATAAGAGTTAGGAAGCTCCTTTTGATTTGAGTGCTGGAGCAAGGCAGGAGGACCCAGTCATTTGGCACTATGACGTCTGGGCAAGGAAGAACACCACTCGGGACAGAGAGGAGGTGATTCCATGAGGGTTTGTACACACCCCTAAAAAGAGTCCATTGAAAAAAAAATCATATCCTATATACAATCCTGTATACTTTCTCCCATCTGGATATAATAACAAAAGACAGTCACACAGCCTCTTCGATGTACAGTGATGTTCAGTTAAACTCAAAATGGTACATTCCAGTTAATTGTGCTTTACAGTGAATTTCAGTCACGAACCTCTGATCTGCATTACAATGGTAGTTTGAGGGGTCACAGACTAGGAGCAGCACTGAAGCCCCTTTGAGGCTCTCTGCAGAAGTGCATTAGCTAGAGCAGTAGCTAGTGCCAATTTGGAGTCCGTAATGCCACAATGTTTTTGAGGTCACAAAGCCATTTCTTCATGGTAATGACAACAAGGACGTGAAAGGAAACTAACAATTCTTAAATCAATATGTTGTGTTGCCAGTCAACATGCGATCGCTGAAAGGGTGCTCATGACACCTTCAAGGGGTCCCAAAAGTGACAAGATCAGTTTCAAACCCGCAATGCAGAAAGGAACATCCATACGCAGCTTTTGATGACTTTGACTGAAAGTCAGTTTTCAATCAGAGCCCTCTAAAATGTAGACCATTCACCATTTTGAATGCTACCATAGGTCTGACACATTCAAAACAGGCACAGTGTCTGTTCAGAGCCTTTGCAATGTGTTTTAACAGCACTGGAAAAACATGCCAGCCAGTCAGATCCCCCAAAAAATGAAACCCGTTTAAGGGGAGGGGACATGGCGATAATGACCACCTTATGAGCTTTAACTACAACCGACGGTGGAGCTCCCTAAGTAAGCACAGATCAGTATTTCTCACACAGTTGTAACACAGATGTCCAGTTACAGCAACCACGGAGTTTGAAAACCTTTGGATGCCACACACACGAATACATGGAAGGAAGCAGTACGCATATGAAAATGGCTCGTAAATCTCTCGCTGCATATGCGGACATAAATCGAAGGCTTGATTGATCAATACTTTGCAGAAGCCTTCACGCGCCACAGTGAGTGAAAATGGTTTGGCTTCGTAACACAGCTATTTCATTCTCTATTCACTTGGGCCCAGTGCGGGCGAACTCTGTGGCATTAAGCAGGAGGAGCACAGAAGTGCATTGTGGTGCGCACTTAAAGATCCCAGCCGACTCCTCTTTGCGTACATGCGACTGAGCATGTACAGTTCCAGAATGCGATGTGCAAAACATTCCTGCACACATGTTCTTCCTGCGGGACACGCTGTGGTGAGTTAAAAGCCGTTGCATGTTCAGGTCGTTTAAATATTAAAACCCCCCTTGACACAGCTGTTAACTCAGTTGTATTGGGTGCTGTGTGTTAGCTATACCCTAGTGCCCTAGATATACATTAACAACTCAGTGAGTGCAAGGTGTGGAGATGGGGTGGTTTGCCTGTGTGGATCGTACTTGTCACAGAGTAAAGCTGATCTGTAAGGGGTTTTCTCTGGAGCATCATGCTGCACAGATTGTATGCATGGATTCACTAATATTTATGGCATGTGGATTGGCCAGGATGGTGGGCACAGTGAGTGAGACAAGCCATCCAGATGATTTAAAGATCAGAGAATATGCGCACAATTTGCACATCGTCTGCGCAGCATGTCGCCCCAAAACAACACCATTACACATTCAAACCATCAGATGGGGAAACAAATGGGGCCTCTAGAGCAGCACTAAGGGCCATTTCAAAGCACATGAGTTTTAGACATTGCTTTAAAAGAAAAAAAAAATAGAATTGGTCATTAGATGTAATACTCAGTGGTTTCTCTTGAAACGAAAACTATGACAAAAAAACACAGCTGTAAACTTCTTATGAATAGTTAAGGCCAAACCTGTTTACTGAAGAATTGAACCAGGCACTAAGTTCCAGGATGCAGTGTGTGGCATGAAACGAGAAAAAGCGTTATGTGATCTATTCTGTAACACAGGAATATGCACAGTTAAACTCCTCGTATGCTTCACAGCACACCTCTCTCTCTACCTCTCTTCTCTGTCTCTCTCCCTCTGTCATGACTGTAGTCTTGAATGTGACAAAAAAGTTTGCCTAGATACTGTGGAATATCTTCTGCTGTGAGACTCTGCATCTGAGGAACAATTGTTATGTGAAAAAACTGCCCAGCAGGGGGGCGAGGACAGCGTTCAAACAGTCATTTTAGGCTGTTTCTCTGGGTTTCAATCTGTGGACTGTTTTCCCATTAAGGGCAATGGGGCTCATGCACTCACACCCCTTGCTTGTCAAGTCAAACTCTGTGGCAAATTTGGTTGCGCCTGTCAAGAGGTGAGCAAGAATGATTTCAACTGGTACGCACAGCAACAGACAGCCCCTGTTTTGAGATGCGCAGGTGTGTATCTCAGTTCTGAATATGACTACATAAATGCGTACAAGCCCAGCATAGCAAAAGGCAAGCAAGAAAACAGAGTCAGGCCCTTAATGGGGATTCAACGATACTCCATACAGTAAAACTGAGGGGTCTAATGAACTGTTGTTTGAACTTTTAAAACAATTTGCAGTATCTGCAATGTTAGGTTGGAGGGGAGGATAATTAAAAAATCCAAAAGAGACCTAAAAGAGGGGAGCTTATAATACATTACACACTATGTGCACCTATTTTACACTACTAATGTCCTACTGTAAATCTACAGTTATTTGACTTTATGACTGAATGATGTCAAGGAGTGTTTTATCATTTTGCACATCATTTCTGAAGAATGAAATCCTCAAATTTTCACACCAATATATGCCTTGTAAAACGTGTAGAGTGTGTGGAAGTGTAGAAAGGAAGTGTAAAAAGTGTGAGTGTTGAAACAGAATATGTTACTAAGTCTGACTATTAATACAATTGCAAGATTTAGCAGCAAATCAAAAGCACTTAATTTTTTTCTGGCAGTTCTGAAAAGCGTGGAACTAATTTCTAGTTCAGAGTGGTTCTATTCCCAGAGTGGTTCTATTCTGTTAAGGGGTTTCCATTTCCTGTTTGGTGGGAGTTTGCTTTACAATCAATAGACCATTTTCTTTAGAAAGTGACAGAATGAGACAGTATGACACTACAACCAAAGGCTGCAGCCCTCTTTGATATGTGCCCAATCACTGGACAGCAACCTGATAAAACACTATGATATCACAGTCAGAACATTACAGCGTTCCATGTCAGAACAAAATGGCCATCGAAGTGCTTTGTGATTGAGTTGCCTCAGAGGGTGGGATAAAATCCAAACATTGAATCACTCGGCGTCAACAAACAACACAGCCAACACAGTTTAGTGGTTGTTTTGTGCTGTGGACTGCAGTAGTGCAAATACAAAAAAAACTAAATGTGCCTATTTCATGGTGGACGGCACATTATCACAATTTCACCCAGGTTTGCCTGAGTTGCCCCTCATTCAGAAAATGAATGAGGGTAATTTTTCCCCTATTCTGTGTTTTTGAAAGATTACTTTTTCTATTACTATTCTCTGTAACAGTGTTATATTTGTATATATATATTTTGCATATATATACACACATATTACACTGTGCATCTAACAGAATCAGAGTGGCTCAGACAGGAGTATGAAGGATCAACAGTTCACAGCTCTGATAAAGTGCACTGCCCAGTGGCAAACGCAGGTGTTGGTGTAGGGAGAGTAAAAACAGAGAAATGAACAGTGAAAGGACAAAAACATAAAATGTCAACAGACATTGGACTATGTAATGTATAATTTTTAACATATGTCAACAGACCGATGTATATCTCACTTGTTCCATGCACACTTTTGAAATTAGCCTTCCACATTTTTGTGGCAGTAATATAAAGGAATGAGATATAAAGTTACTTATTCCGATGAGTTACAGTGAAAAGAGCACATTGTTCTATCTTGGTAGCCCTTGGGGGACACTACTAGATTACAAATGGGATGAAAAGAAAAATGGTAACTGGAAAAGGGAATAGGAATAAGAGGAAGCACCAATGATTAACAATTATTATATATATATATATTTCAGAATATTGTTATAGAAAGGAGTTCCAGACTGGCAACTGTGGGATTTTGAGCAGGGTTCCTGCCTGACTTTTGTAACCCACACTGCCGCTGCCTCGCCCCTGACCAGTCCTTGCCCTGCCCCAATACCCCGCCCACAGCTCCACCCCTTTCCCACCTACAGCTCCACCCCCACCCCACCCCCCTATTCTCTCTCACACAGGGGTGGTCCTCCTGTTGGCGGTGTTGCTGTGCATGGGGTCTTTGAAATCGGCGGGGGCCGAGTTGTGACCCTGGAGGAACTCCCTCTCGGAGTTGAGCAGCGGGCCGGCGGCGGACTTGGCGGGGTCCCGGGACAGGGTGTACATGGAGATGTCGGCTGCGCCGGCGGGGCCGGTGAAGCCCTTGCCCAGCGGGGAGGCGTCGCGGGAGGAGGCGGGCTCGCTGGAGCGGCAGGACGAGCGCCGGCGGAAGCGGTAGCGGTAGCTGGGTATGCGGGCGAAGGCCGAGCGCTTGATGAGCTCGGTGCGCGACTTGGCGCGCTGGCGCCGGTGCTTCTCGATGAACATGTGCACGGCCAGGACGCCCACCATCTCTGCCATGATGAACGACAGCGCCCCGAAGTAGAAGGACCAGCCGTACGAGTAGCTCTTCTTGGAGTCGCTCTGCCCGGGGTCCCCGGAGTTGGCGGATATGTACACGATGATCCCGATTATATTACTGAGACCTGCGACATGATAGGGAGAGGGACACAGAGCAGGGGGAGGCGGTGTTACACCACACGGCTGAGACCTGTCATTGCATACCACAGAAGAACACACAGTGTATCAGCATAATTCAGCAAGTTTTCACTCTGGACTACAGGCAGAATTATGGGCCTGGCTGGGCTGAACAGCTTGTTCTTGCCATAAAACGTCTGATCTTCTAACTGTGCTTATTTATTGTTCATTTACATAAATAATTATAAAATTTGGCACTGTGGCTATGGAACTGAAACCGACTGGGCCAACTGTCAAACAGGAAGCGTGAACATTACTTCCTGTGTGTAGTGCACGTTGCCTTGTGACGTGTGTTTAAATTAAGTACATAATGTGTTTCATCAAAAAGAAGGGTTCAGGGCACACAAATTGGTGTTTCTACACTATTTCAGTGCTGTATTTTTTTAACTGGGTACCATACTGTGGGCCTAGTGCCCCATGGGATCAGCTGCATTATTTTAGTAAGTCTGTTCCAGACAAGCAGCCTTGCTCCACTGGTATGGGCCAAATTCAAAAAAAGAAGTCAATGAGCAGGGCCTCTGCTTATTTGCATTTCCTGGAATTGGAATGTCCATTAGTCTCTCTTAACGAGATTAATTAATATGTGCAGCCAGCTCACTTTTGGCAGCCAGGGGAGAAAAGTGGAGAAAACTGAAAGATGGAGGACACTGGGGCACTCGCGTCTATTGCCCAATCATAAACCAGGTGGACAGAACTTGGAATCTGGAGACAGGCGCTACGATCTAAGTTATGCGAACATATGCAAATTTAAGCAGAGGAGAGGACACATCAGGACTGATGGTGACAGAGGGAAAATGGAAGGACCAAGACAGAAGGCTCTGGAAATGCACCATTAAAGACACCATGGGTGGCTTTATGAGAAAACCAAACCCCCTGGAAAGAGTATGCTTGGACAAACGAAGCACGTAGCAGTACAAAGGCCATAAGATTTCCATGTGCATGGTATGTCCAACCAAACACTTCCCCTGGGTTTAGTCCTCAATAGCCCGTTGACTTCATGCAGAAAATGAGCTTGGCGCAGTAATCGCGGTGGGGTGAATGGTCTCCTCACCAGCCGACACAAAGAAGATCCCGGCGCTGAGGATGACGTTGTGCTGGCTCTTGTAGAACTCGCTGGCGGCCACGCACAGGCCTCCCATGAAAAGCAGCCCCACGCTCATGATGGGGAAGATGCTGGATGCCCTCACAGCTCCTGCGGGACCGGGGGGACACAAAAACAGCCTGAGTGGCCAATCTGTGCCTGGCTGAGAGAGAGGCATCTGGAGACCCAAGAGGCAGTTTTTACACAAGCTCACCCTCTCCTCCTCACCACAACGGAAGAGAGTAATCCCTCTCTCTCCCCATCTCCCAATAGCTTCATCTGTCCTTCCCTGCCGGCTCAGTTCACCCTCCTCCTCTCTTCTTCTTTCCTCTCTATCTGCTATTTTCTTCAATATCATCAATATCCCATGATGCACCTCATTAATATATCGGAGCCCGAGGGGACATGAAACGTTCCTCAGATATTGTATTTTCTTGCTGTTCTCAGAAAAAAAACATAATACTGCCTAAACAGCCTTTAATTACATACTGAAATTGGAAAACGTCCAGTCGCAGTGACACGTGTAGAATCTTCACAATGCGAGTATCCGAGGGCCTTGTTCATTTTGGATGGGACTTAGCAGCACGCTGGCAGATCCATTCAGACAGGCAGTCTCATCCAAAGCGGTCCTCTCCAGGGGTGCGACATCCTACGCCCCTACCCTAACCCTAACTGAAGCAGTAGCGGCCTGCTGGAGGGATGTCACCCATGGTTAGGGTGGCGGGGATGAGGCTGCCTCTTCTGGACAGATCTGCCCGCGGCGTCCATGACCTATCCCGTCCCCATTGGCTGATGCTGAACCCGCCCATATTCGCTGATGCTGAATCCGATCCTATCGGTCGATACCCAGTGCTGTTCCCACACACTCACATACTCATTTTGTGTGTGGTGTGCTGTATATATTGTGTGGCATATGTTGCGTATTGCGTCCCGCGTGTTATGTTGTGTGTGGTTTGTAGCATTTTGAGTGCAGCGCGTTGGGCATAGTGTGTTGAGCGCAGTACGCAGTCTGTGTTGTACAGATGGTAATGTGTTGAGCGCAGTGTGTAGTGTGTTGTGTGTAGCATGTGGAGACGGGGGGTGTGCAGTGTGCAATTTGTTGTGTGCAGTGTATAGTGTGAGAGATGAAGAGATTGCACCTGAGCTCTGAATCTGATGAGACAAAACTGAAAGCCACAGGGATCTCCTTCACCTTCCATGACACCACCATGCATCGGCTGGACACGCTGGGTGTAAGGCACACGCACACGCACACGCACACGCACACACACACACACACACAGAATGAAAGGCCAAGGCCTTCAGAGGAGCCCAGCGCCCCTGGGGCAGGAGTCACAGCTGGAATGCTAATGTTGATTGGGGTCCCTTGTAACAAGTTTACAAATGACCGACACGTCCAACCAAATGTTTTCTCTGGGTTTTATTTTTCACATAGATTCACCATAGGCACCTTTGAAAGATGAGCTCATTTTAGATTTTTGGACTTTTACAAACAATGACTGGCAGGATAGTGGTGTATTAGTGTGCTGTTTGCTGAATTCCGGTCCCATAATAGCTGGATTTCCGAGTAGACTCCCACTCTGGCTGCTGGCTCACTCATCTCATCTTCAGTGAGAGACAGATTGTGGGAGACATGCAGTGAGGACTGAGCTCTTAGTCTGCAAGATCCCACCCAACTGTGACACACACACACACACACACACACGCACACGTGCGCACATGCACACACATGCACACACGCACACGCACACACACACACACACGCACACGCACACGCACACGCACACACACACACACACACGTGCGCACACGCACACACACACACACGCACACGCACACACACAGGCACACGCACACGCACACACGCACACACACACACACACACACACACACACACACACACGCACACGCGCACACCCACACATGCACACATGCACACATGCACACACACATACACACATGCACACATGCCTCACACACAAAGACTTGCTCAAAAATATACTCCAACATACAGACACACCACATGCAGCCACATACACATACGAACAAAAATCACACCCACACACACAGTGGCTCAAAAACACATACACGCACACACACACGCACGCACACACGCACGCACACACACGCGCACACGCACACACACGTGCGCACATGCACACATGCACACACACACACACACACACACACACACACACACACACACACACGCACACACACACACACACGCGCGCACGCACGTATGCATGCGAATGCCATCCCTCACACTCTTACATAACCACACAAAATGGCAGCTGTGACAGTTTGTTCCCTCCCTCTGCCCACCCCTGGGCGTTAGAGCGCAGCTCTCAGGAGGAAAGCAAGCCCAGATAACCTCTCTGCGGGGCACTAACGCAGGCGTCAGAACGCATCAAACACCCCTAATCTCCCCGGGCGAACACACCACCGCTAATAACCGCGAATGACTCGGTCTACTGCACATTAATGTCTGTCTCTGTAGATCCTGACTGCTCCACATTCGAACCCCGGACTGGCACAGAACGCTGCGCCGTGCGATTCTCTGTGACTGACAGAGTACCGCGTGTGACTGGATATGACAGCGTGACAGTGGGTCCTCAGCCCCAGTTCTGTCCCAGAGGCTGAGCTATACAGGCCACCCTGGCAGGAGATTTCATTTCTATTCGCTTAACACTGTATTAATTATTAGATGTGCATATAAACTCTTCCAGGGCAACTAATGCATCTTGCTCAGAAAATATCTAGCTGTGTAAATGGATAACACGTAAGGCTATGGAATTCACATGCATAAGCTATGTAAGTCAGTCTGGATAGCTGTATAAATGCTATCCATTTATTTAGATGGACATTGACTTAAGCAGGGTACATTGTGAGGATACAACAGGAAATGCCCCACCAAAGGAATTGAACAAGCAACCTCTTGAAATTTTGAGCCTCGCTATGCAACGCTGCCCACCGACCGCTCCTCCCCCGCACCGTTCCATCCTCGAATTGTAATTTAATCACTGCGGTCATGACTCACCTTGAATCAAAAGAATGACGTTTTCGCCTCTCTGTGTATACGTTGGTGGCTCTGACAGCCTTCCCTCCCCCTTCACCTGGAATTAGCGATCGCTGCACTGAGGCCACCAGAACACTGAGCCACATGTTCTGAGCCCCCCA
>CM032893.1:5999390-6081890 GCA_019176425.1 Megalops atlanticus
CAGTACACTATAGCAGGGTGGGTGCCCAGTGGAGGACAGGTGTGAGATGAGAGAACTCTGGTCGACCTAACAACACTATTATCAGCTGATGACAAGGTTAGGATTGAGGAGAGCTCAGCAAG
Organism: Megalops atlanticus; assembly: GCA_019176425.1. NCBI lineage: Eukaryota > Metazoa > Chordata > Actinopteri > Elopiformes > Megalopidae > Megalops > Megalops atlanticus. Next base: position 5,999,513 of record CM032893.1, read on the forward strand.
CACTGTCTTGGTATTTGCTGTCTCACAAATAGCAATGATAAAGTAACTATGGCATCCAAATGAGACTATGAGTGACCGTCCAGGGAAAAAGATGAAACTGAATCAAATTCTCCAGACATTTAATTGCAGAACATTAGGAGGATAGAATCAGCAGTAATGAAAAGTGAGCTAACATGTTCGCACGAGTTAGTACAGTCAACATTGAGGACCATTTTACGTTAAGCTGAACAGGGGAAGACTTTGGGACAACACAGTGCTGGAGCAAAGAACAATGGTGATTACAGTGTTAACCCAGACTGAAAATGTGAGCCTTAATGCTGCTTAACGAATGTATGTTCAATACATGTTTATTAAATAAATGTCATTTCTTTGGTAGTTCATTATACTTTGCCAATAATCCTGATTTTAAGTTGTTTACTCCCTACATAAAATATCTGATAATATAGTGACCTTATGGAATACATCTCCTTCATAAAGTGAGTTCTGCATGTATAATTCTGGTTCTGTTTTGTTTGCAAATTGTGTATGGTATGGTTTCGAACGGATTCTGTATATTAGCAAACTGTAACAGCAACAGCAACTGATAGAGACCAAAGGGGTGATGTCATCATAGGAAGCCCACTGTGCCACAGGGTCACAACCTTATGAAAGGGCCAGAGTTCCTGTAGCCTTATTGAGGGAGAGGATGATGGAGAGGCTGGCAGTGAGAGACACAGCACTCACGGAGTTTCAGGGAGACAGAGACAGAGAGAGAGTCTGCCAAATGAATAAATGTAAATGTAAATGTAGAGAGTGAGAGGGGAAGAGTGTTTGTATGTGACGAAGCATGCAAGGCCACAAAACGGTATCCGAAGCGGCAGCGGGAACAGAGGACAAGACCACTGTTTCCCCTCAGACTGAGAAACACTCAATCCCACACCCCAAGGGACACAAGGCCAGCATTCACTTCCTCTTCCTCATCAGAGCATTCACAATATGTGGATTTAGAAGAAGACAACATACTGCTCTCCAAAACAAACCCTAAACATAGATCTCAAAATATTTGAAAAGAACTGGACCTAATGGGGTTACAAGCTTGGACCACGGTAGAAGCTGAGAAGCATTCAGCTCCTTTGGTAATTGTCAGTGAACGTGCTCCCCAGACAACTCCAAGAAGTAGATCTGATTACAAAAAAGATGTAATTTAACTGGGGAGCGGAGGTGGGTGTTACCCAAGACTTTGGACAGGCAGTTGGCTACTGGAACAAAAGGCGATTCAAGTTCTAATCAAAAGACATGCATGTAAGGGTCACTCTGATTAAAAAGAACTGGAGGTGGTCCTTTATGACCTGTGTTGGGAGACAGTGCTGGTGTGTGTGTGTGTGTGTGTGCAGACTCCATGGTCACCAGACCAATGATCTCCAGTGGAAAGCTATGTTTTAGTGAATATCAACACATATCAACTGAATAATCCTAACCTGTGTTGGGAGAGGAACTGGAAGTCACCAGACCAATGAGTGAAAGCTATGTTTTAGTGACCTCTTATTCTGAATGTAACGCATTGGAAGCAGGGAACTTTACCATCTCCAAAACACTAACATGGTTCTGCTAACGTAATAGGGGGAATATGCTCCCACTTCAACAGCGGAAATGACCAAAATGGGGCTCTCTGTCAAATCTGCAGACTCAATTGTGTCCAAATGACTCATCTAAATGGGCCGGCTGGATTAAAGAGGGAAATACTTGAGCAGCTTTTATCTGTCTGCTCAACAGCTGCCATTATTATAAACACTGAACAAATAACAGGAAAGCGATTGGCATTATCTCCTCTCTGAACGAAGGACAGCACCCCCACATCAAACTATTTATTAGTCTATTAAAGAGCACCTAAGGCTTTGAAGAATTATCAGCAGTTTACCCAACAATTCTTATTTTAATATGCATCTACACTTTGGAACAGCAAATGAATTAGGGATTTTGCATTAAAAAATGTCAGTGTTTGAAAATGAACTCCGGGGAGTGTTTTTAATTGAACATGCAAGGCAAACACAAAGTCATGCAAGGCAAACACAAAAACACAAATGCTCTTACAATGCTGGTTTGTAAATGTGTGGTCCAACCAACCACCAACCAATCCCTGAGTGTCATGCTCTCATAAAGGACAGCATGACAAAAACATTCCCTAAATGATTTTTAACCAGACTCGCTTTAACAGGTGATGTAAAAGCCAGTTTCTGAAAGCGCAATGATCGTGGACACGATGAGCTTTGAGAAAATTATGGGAGAATAGGTGTTTATGAGCTACCATGTACTGTCAATCACTGACGAGCCAATCAGTCTTTGCAGTAAAACACAATGACATGTTCAGATCAGTGAAGTCACTGAAAACACACAATAGCTCCCCTCCCTACCTTCCCATCTCTAGCTAAAAGGCCAGGAGTGCACCACGGCTCCAGTGAGCCCTCGGACCACATAAAAAAAAACAGCTGTGACCTGCCCCTGGTGTCACTGTGAATGGAACAAAGAGTTTCTGATATCCATGCGGAGAGAGAGCACTAGGCTACGGCTGAGACGCCACCCAAGAGGCGCCTTTCAATTAAAGCCAACCTTTTGGCTCAAACAAAAACCAACTGATTAGTTTCCTTTGTACATTGGTTTCTCCTGGACGCCAAAAGAGCAGAAAAAAGCAAAGGGCACCCCCGCCATCTCCCGTCCCCATCCCCAGGCCATAGAAAGCGGCCATTGCACAAAAGCCTTCCAGACTGAATAATTCAAAGAGAGATGTCTGTAAAAGATGGGGTATTAGCAGGGGGGAGTCGGTGCGCTGGCACAGATGAGGGTTCTGTGCCAGCGAGCCTGACCCTGCCTCTCTGTAAGGCTGCCCCATTGTCATCCTCTCCGCGTCCACTGGGGCGGAGACACTGTGCACTCCCTCCCTCTGCTCCCCATGAGAAAAGAAGAAAGGGCAGGTAACAATGAGGAGAAAGAAAGAAAAGGAAGAAAGAGGGAAATGTGAAAAGAGCTGGGGAGAGGGGAAAGGTTCTTCTTTTTTGCTGTGCTGTTAAGAAAGGGAACACACGTCTCTGATGCAGTGTCTCAACCCCAATCAGGTGAGCGAACGATGAAGAACTCTGTAAGAGGGGGTGTCTGATTGGGCATGAGTCCTCCAGCCATTTTCCCTGGCCCCCCTGGATACACAAGGCAGCCGACCGACCGAGGAGCCTGGAGCCAGTGCTGCCCTTTTCTGAATTTCACACATTCCCTGATGGTCAGATGCATCTCTCCCATGGTCTTTATTAAAATACCACAACCCGACAGAATGTCACAGCAGTGGCAGAGAGGGAGAGTGGTGTGGCTTAGTGGTTCAGGAGATAAACGGTGGCAGCTTCCATTCCCAGGTGGAGTGGCACTGTCGAGCTAAGCACTGAACTTGAATTGCTTCAATTATCCAGCTGTAGAACTGTTTAATATATAATCTACAAGGAAGGTAGCCTGATCTTAGGCTTTTTAAATTAAGGATTTAGGTCATACTTATCATTCATAAAGCTGCCATAATGCTATATTAACACCTTCATTTGAATGGCATAATTACATCATAAAGTATTAATAGCGGCATAGGCACAAAGCAGAAGCAATGCACTACTTGATGAGGAACGCACACTAGTATCCTGTTTTCTTGCATGATTTTACATGATGATTCACGTTATCTTATGACATTCATAACACTGAATCACTCTATAGCAGGTACCATGAAGCAGATTATCAATACTTCATAAACCATTATGACAGTTTATGACAGTTAAGTCTGAGCACAAATGTATTATGACAGCATTAAAGGTCTACTTCTTGTCAATGTGCTACTGAAAGCAACTGGAGTAACTGGGGTGGCTTCAGTGGACGACGCTCTGTTTTTTGCTTCAAACGAGATCAAACGTTGAATTGGGAGTCAAACGTTAGCACCTCGTAATGTTTCAAAGCAAGTCTTCACCGTGGCGTTGTAGGCTATATTTCTATGTTTCTGGGGGTGAGCACTTAAGATTACCACCAAGGTGCCCGTGTACCGCCGGCTCCGGTTTACCCTCCACGCACTGTCATCTCGGCTCTGCTTTAAAAGACACGTACGAGAGGAGATACTGGGAGCGACTCCAGCTACTGTGTGTGGCTCCCACTGCTCGACACAGGCCAGCCTCTCGACGGCTACGTTTTGCAGCTGTAGCCAAAAAACCGAGCCGAGTCAGGACTAGAAAATGATCAATTTCACGCTTTTGGTGCAAATGTGCCCTGCAAATGCACCAGAGGCTTTGTTTTTGTGATTTCCAACGGGCCCTCGCCGAGGTAAGAATCGTGCTGGCATTTTTCTCTCTCCCCTTCCTTCACTCACGGCCTCTTGGGATTACTTAACAGCCTTCTAATTTAACTAAATCACTGCAAGTGTGAGGAAATCTCTCCAAGAGCCGTGTTATTGCCGCAAATTCGCCTGTTGCAGCTTCTCATTCGACATGGATGCCCTAGAAAGATTATTGTAAACCTGTAACAAGAGTTGTCAAATGATCGCCAGCTGGGATGCAAACGACTAAGTCTTCAACTCTAAGCCTGTTTTATTGAAGTGTTGACATCAACAAGTATGGAAAATAAGGAGGTATCGTGTTTAAACGTCTTTGCCAAGAAATCACTGCAATATCCATAAACAAGGAACAAGTGAAAATAACAAAGCCAACACCAAACAGGAAGACTTAATTTCACTTTGAAGTGAAAGAAGACTGCCCAGCCACACCTGCCTCTCTGCCTCCCTCACTCTCTTGAACTTGTGGAGTGCCAAAAAGAACCCTATTTACACACTATTTACACATGCATTCTTTAAGAAGAAAAAAGGTTTGTGGACATTGATTAATGTTTCTGGTCGTTACTTTGATCATCCATGACTGACCACTGACAGAGAGACATTGCATATTCAGGATGTATGATTGGTCAGAAAGGTGGTTAGGCAGACAGGTGATAAGGTCATTTAACCTGTAGAATGTTGACCCTGGTGTGAATTTAGCAAAATAATTTCAGACGTGGCACATGAAAAACATCTCACTGCAATGTTATTCCCAGAGATAGCAAGGAAATGGCAGCTGGAACAGACAGTATACATAAAACACAGATATCCTATTTTGTGCAAGAGCAACACTGTAACACAGCAGTAAGGAGCAAGGCTTGTAACCCAATGGTTGCCAGTTCGATTTCCAGGAGGGGAACTTCTGTTGGACCCTTGGACAATGTAGTTAACCTAAATTTCCTCAGTAAATATCCTGCTACACAAATGTAATGCAGTTGTGCCAGCTCCTAGTCTAACAAACATACATTTGGTGGACAGCAAGTTCAACTTCACGGACACACACTTGACAGACACACAATTGCATAGTATGAACCAGGCCCCGGTTCACTGCTCAGCAAAATACTCCACCCTCCACCCCTATGTTCCCAGCCCTTAACCCTGTCCTATGGACAGACTGCTATAAAACAACATCTGTTGGAGGACTGGGCCACAGAACACTTTGCCTTTACAAATAATAGTTTCCATTGGCGTTCCACCCCAAAGACAATGAGCATTCTCCAGTCCTTCATTTGATATCATTCTGCCCTGCTTAAATGGCTCCCAGGGAAAGCACTTAATTAGATGAACTGACCATTTATAAATCCTTTGCAGGCACGTTATACGCTTGGCTTATCCAACTAAACATTTTCCCTCAGATTCGACTTCTGATCAGCCTTTTGTCACAAGAAAATTTCAAACCAGTTCCAGATATACAAAATAAATGATAATTGCACAGTAAACCTCTGATCATTTTTTTAAGGGGACAACTCAGGAAACAGCCTTCAAACAAGTGTGAACATGCAAACAGTGGGCCTCTGAGGAGACGCCACGGTGGACGGAGTGCTTAACGGCGCTGCCAGGACAAACGGTGTTAAACGCCCTCCCTGACACCGTGGCGCTCAGACTTCCTGGCAGTGAGGATGGCTGCTGAGGTCCGGGGCCCACGGAGCGCTTCTGGGAGGGCTTTGCGGCCAGCTCGAGCGATGAGTCAACATTAGTCATCGGCAGCGCCGAGACCTGCTCCACGGAAGACGCTAACGGCAGGCAGCGGAAGCGCCCCTCCTGAATGGGGATTTTTGGTTACAGTCGTCCCCACATCGTGGCCCACCACAACACCTTTTGAACACAGCGGCAGGATTTACTTCATGTCTCCATGCACAGGCGCCGATTCTGTGCGTAGGCGCTCGCGCACCCACGGGAAATCGAAATTATACTATGTGGAGTGAATTTTTAAGTTTGTGTCTACTCTGGAAACGTTACTGTTGTCCAATAGCTCCCCCTCGGTTACCACCACTTGGTTTTTTCTGAAAACATCATCTTTAATCGACAGGTGAAGCCGTGACCTTATTGGCTCTAGGCCACATGGTCAAAAAATGACCAATCAAAAGTGCTGCGTTGGCTTTTACTTTGAAATTTGAAATCAAGGCTGTAGAGTACAGAGGTGGGTAAATCATCACTGGTTCTTCGCTGGTGTCGGAAATAAATTCCCTATGGAAAATTACGATGGGCTTCGCACACTATCCATCTTTACTCAAGTTCAGGTTTATTTCAGGAGCTGGGAATTTCCTGAATTAACCTGTTTGGTGTGAGGATATATTTGGACTCATCAAATGTTTCCATATTTTCTGAAAATGTTAAGATTTAAGACTTGTAGTTCGTTTTGTAGTCCACTTTTCGAACGACACATCCAATAGAGCAATGCGGGGGGAACGTCCTGACAAATCAGATACCAAATCTCATCCGGGCATTCTGGGATCTTTGGTTTAGAAAACCGTTGGCTCTGAGAAAACCCAGCTAGGTTTGCTAGTGGAAGACACAGTAGCAAAGACAACGACAGTTGGTAGTTAGCTAGCTAACTATCTTTAGGAGTTGCATCATTTTATATCCACATGCATCTGCAACAAAATTTGTATGTGTAATATAAACAAAACTAGTTTTACATTATGGAAACCGTGAAGGTTATTTCTGTAAGCACACCATCAGAGAGACATCTATCAAATGTAGCTAACTGAATGTGCATTTTCACTCAAGTCAAGTACCCAAATCTACATGTGCAAGCAGAATTATCTTTTTGCTTAAACAACAAGGTGATTCTGACTCTGTAGATATGTCTCAAAGGCTTCGGGCGTTTTTCATCATTCAAAATCATGGGCTAACAATCCGTCCACTTAGCAAGCTCGATGGGTGATGATGTGGTAACCTGACTTTGCTAGCTAGCTAGCTGGTTAGCTATGCTACCTAACGTCACACTGACCTACACTCACCGACACCCTGTAGGTCTTATCCCTCATGCTCGCCCTGACCAAACCGGTGATATGGCCCTCAAAACAACTGAATTCCTCCAAATGCCCTGATTTATAATGCTTTTCACCCCCCTGAAAACTTCAGGTCTCATCCTTAAAGAAGAAGAGAATATGGCTAAGCGACACTATTGCTGCTAATGATGAGCTTGCTATTGCTGATAGCGATGACTGCTAAAGACGAGCTTGCAAGTTAGCTGCTATAGCGATAGCTGATAGCAATGATTAGCCACACTCTAGCTAGCAAGGCCAGAGAGCGGGAATGAGAAACCTCCGTGGTTTCATGGGACGTGTAGTTTTTAGCCCATGGTTGTACTAGCATATAAGCTAAAAAATTAAATTACGTAAAATTTAGCTCGAAACAATTAAAGTAAACAATATAAATCGCGAGTTGGGATCATAATGTATAATCCAGAAATCGATGGTAAGCCATAAATCACTAGAAGTACTTTAAAAGTACGTTTTAAAAAATGTCTATGACTAAAATGAATGGGGAATTTCACTTCCGACAGTGTGACGTAGCCACCTCGGTACTCTATTTAGGTCGGTTGCATTACTCTGCTTGTTGAAGTGGCAATCAGTGTACCGATTTGCATCATGTGTGTTGTATGTGTTGAATTATTGTGCTAATTTCTCTATTTGGCATTCATTTTACTTGCTTGGTGCTAGAGGGAATTGTTAATAATTTTTTAGTTGTATCGATGTGGTTGTTGGTTAGAAGAGTGACATCTGACTGACATTAGGCCTATGGTGATATGTCGGTCTTTGCACAGTTTAAAGCTTATAGCGTTACGTTCCAAGCACCCACCAGGAAAAAGCAAAATCGTCGCCTATGTCTCCATGAAGTCTCCGCTGGAGCCCATGCCGATGCTATCAGCTTTTGCCCAAGCTCCATCAACAGAGAGGTGCCAGGAACAGCAACAGACTGAGGCACCCTGGATCAGTCTCTCCTAATATGGGCTTGTTCCTCTACCGAACCCACTACGCTAACATATTATTGTCACACATTTGGCTTTGACGCTACATCACAAATGCACTGTAAAAAAAAGACCTTTTCATGTTAAGAGTACCTTATTATAATGTGAGACAAAACAGGAGTTCTTTTCCTAAGTCTGACCTAAATTAACTCTCTCATCTGGTTCACATTTGTGTCCAACAAAGATTATTTTTTTGTCATATTGATGAGATTATGATTTCCAGTGTTAAAAAGAATACAATGTTGACATATGAAAATTTAGTTCTCAGGTTGAGAAAAAACGCTTGAAAATGAATATGAATATTAGACATTGATATTTTGATACTGATATTGATATTTTATTTGTATATTAGTGTATATACTACTGTATATATACACTAATGTATATTAGTGTGTATATGTAATTAGTTTATAATATATTATTTTTTTATTATATGTAGTCTTGTAACAATAAATGCTTTCCAATTATGCTGATGAATAATTAAAAAATAAACTCAATTTACATTACACATTTTCTTAACACACACCATCCTTGACACCTGAACACTTCTAGTGTTTGTCCTTTATAGCTATTTACTGAAGCATTTCAGATTAAGCACCTTCCCCAAAAGTACAGCAGCTCTGCCTCAGCTGGGATTTGAGCCTGCAACCTTTGGGTTGTAAGACCAGCTCCTCCTCATGTGACATTTTCTGCCACTCTGCCACCTGGTTTTCATATAATGGTCTGTAAATGATGCCAGGTTCAGACGTGCACATTCTATAGCACAAACAGCCAATGATGCCCCTCATATTTGAAGTTATAACCCTGACTCCTAATAGAGAATTTAACTAAGTCCACCATCTTATTATCACTTATTTTAAAATGTGCTCCCTTATTCTCTGCAGCCCTGGCTTGCTATCTGTTTGTTTCCTATCTTAGAATAGGGACATATTTATTCTGTCATCAATGTCAGTCACGTTATTTTGCCAAGGATACTTTTTTCATGCTGTCAGACGAGGAGTGATTAAAACACATTATGAGTTGTTGACCCCATTAAATAGCTTGCAAGTGAGTAGTATGCAAACACCTTAATCACTGTTTTGGTTGTTTGTGCACTCCTGATAGAAAAATGAAATGCAGATAATTATTTATTAACATTTGTGTGTTGATTTTGATTTTCAGAAATAATCATTCCATGGTACAAATCAGCACATCTGATCTGGCCATTTTTAAATTGTATTTATATGTATTTACAAAATAAATAAGCCAATAATTAACTTCATTTTCATTTTAATCTATTGTGCGTTAACAGTGTAAACAAGCACTAAAAATAAAGTGACCAGAATATGACCTCTCACTGTATGTATGCCAAAGGAACAAAAACAATTAAGTTATTTAGAAATCTGCAAACAGTCAAAGTCAATATTATTGGTTCACAGTGGGCGAACAATCACTCAATCAATTTACCCCTAATCCCACCCCTCCAGGCAGAAAGAATGCAGATAACAGATACCCTTTCATGTTCCCTAATCTATAATGATAACTCAATTGACAGGACCGACTGAACTAGTATTGTGGCTTCAATAATGGCTCTGGTGTTAAGTCTTGAGTATGTTAACTGAATTGCTACTAGGGATGGTTTTGAAAATCTTGTGGTCTTCCTTGGGTCACTGTGTGGTCCAACCAGCACTGAACCCATGGTTTCAGGGAACCCAGTTATGCATTAACATGTTACCGCAGTATTATACACTGACCTTTTTGTATATGTTACATACACATGTGTTTTTATTTGTGTGCATGACCATGTGTGAATATGTGTTTGTATGTCAGTGTGTGTGGGGATGTATATATGTATATGAGATTGTGTGTATGTGTGTGTGTGTGTGTGTGTGTGTGCATGTGAAAGCCTGTGTGAGTGCACATTTGTTTTGTACGCGTGTGAGTGTATGGTAGTGTGTGCGTGTGAGTGTTTGTAAGTTTCTGTGTGAGTGTGTGTGTCAGCATTTGTGAGTTTGGCAGTGGGTGTGAATTTGTTAACATTTGTGATTGTGTGTGTGTGCGTGCGTGTATGTGAGTGTATGGTAGTGTGTGCGTGTGACTGTTTGTAAATTTCTGTGTGAGTGTGTGTGTCAGCATTTGTGAGTGTGTGTGTGTGTGTGTGTGTGTGTGTGTGTGTGTGTGTGTGTGTGTGTGTGTGTGTGTGAGTGAGCACTGGTGAGTTTGTGAGCGTGTGTATGAGTGTTTGCAAATGTGTAGTGGTGGGAATTTGTGAGTTTGTGAGTGTGTGTGAATTTGTGTGTTTCTGAGTGTGTGTGTGTGTGTCTGTGTGTGAGTGTGTGACTGTTTGTGAGTATGTCTGTATGCATAATTTGAAAGGGGGGCCCACTGTGTGTGGTTTCCCCTCCGTAGCCAGTGTCTGCTGTTTAGGAGGGCATGGTGCAGTTATGCACTCGCCCGTCTCTGAGGAGGCAGACACCCGTCCCTCCTGAGTGACAGCGGGAGCATGACCCTCCCACCCGACCATAAGCACCCAGCCATCCAGAGGGAGGGCTCACTCTCCTCTCCGCACGCCCCTGCGCTTGGCAGGGCAGGGACTGTAAAAAAAGGGCCGCATCCTATAATCACGCTGATCTGCGCTCCGACGAGGCCTACGTGATTGCAGCGGAAACCCGGGCAGCATCCGTTCATGCTGTTTCAGCCTCCTCTCACATGTAATCAGCAGATTGGCCATCTCTACCACACAGGCACTGCACCGAATGACAGTCTGTCACCCAGCTGTGCCCAACTGCAATAGCCACGACCAGGTGGCAATTCAGGGTTCGAAGAAAAGATCTCTTATAGTTCTTCTGGAGTGTTGTATTATGAGCCACAACAGAACAAAATTATGCATGTTCCCAATAAATTGTTTTGTCATCCTGGCAGGGTTTTTGAAATTCAAACGGTAACTGTAAGTATAAAATATCTTGACTGTAACACTGCACGTTTTAGAGTCTTTATACGCAAAAAAGGGGGCGTGTACCATTTGTACCACTTGAAACAAATTTTTAAAATGTATCAATAAATTGAAACTTTGTTGTTACCCAAAATGATATGTCTACTGCACTTGAAATAATATCATCAAAAATATTTTTAACACCTAAATGTATATCGGTCTAATGTAAGAAATGGGGAGATGAAACCAAAATCAAAATATCTGTAACAGTAGTCTGATACTGCATGAAAATCTGTTTATTTAAAATGGTGAATGGCACATCATTTATAGCTCGAATCCGTTTATTGATGCAGTTTGGTGTAATGTGTTGTTTCATATATGTAGTGCTTGTGTCAATCATCATTTACACTGTACTGCATGCACAGTCGTAATTATTTCATAGGGAATGACCACCCATTCCCAAGCTCAGTATTACACTCAGACATGCACTGTTGTCTGCTGGTATTCACATGTTGTTTACTGATTTACTGATTACCCAAAGTTCCCTACACAGCTGACAAATACTATTATTATACACACTATACATATATATATATATATATATATATATATATATATATATATATATATATATATATATATATATATATATATATATATATAATGTAAAGCTTTGTGGGTCACAGATGCCAGCAGGAGAAACACCATAGATTTGCATTCAGGCTGTATGTTGCCATGCTTCTCCTGATGCAATACATGTCACAATGCGATGCATATCAAAATGTGCATCATGGTATTATGCATATAATGATACCATACATGTGGTCGTGAATGCAAGACTCTGCACTTCATCCTGGGAAATAAGTGCAAGCACCCCACGTACTCGCAGGTTCCACTGCCTAGACGCAAACTCCCTGCTGTAACCACAGTAAAAAAAAATGAGGTCGACAGATTAACTGTCATTGGCTCTCCAGCCAGAAAATGACACAGAACTGTTGCATTGACTTAATTAGATACAATGACTCTGTGCCATGAGTGTATGTGTGCACGTTTTATTCTAAAGGGATCAACACAGGGGTCTCTCACATGATCCCAATGTTGTAAGGAAATCATGACAACTGGAGTGTACTGATAAATGGCCACAAATCTCATCTGCATAAGAGTGCCTCAGGACCTCTCTAAAGCTCCACTGCAGCTGATGTTGGCTGATGGCTGTGAGGCAAAGCTTTCATTTCGGTTTTGGTACCACTTAGCGAGGAGTGTTGATGTACTGTGTTCATTACAAGGTTACCAGCAGCAGCCGTCAGACGGTCCATCAGGAGCAATTTGCCTCACAAAGGTTGGGGTGCTTGGAGATGCCCGCGGCCAGACGGAGGGGGCTGTACCCAGGGGAGGGAGTTGCCCTGGCCCGCAGGCTGTTGATTGGTCTGTGTGATCGCCCTGACATAGGGTGTGCCTCCAACATACTGACCATTGACTCAACACACGATAGCACTGACCCCTAAACTACTGAATACACCAACCTATCACACTAAAACACAGATCCCTCAGCTACAGAATATATCAAGCCAATACACAACAGCACTGACCCCTGAACTACTGAATATAACAACCCAGCACAGTAAAACACAGATCCCTGAACTACTGAACGTATCAACTCAACACACTAAAAAATATGGACCCCTAAACATTTCAATATATCAAAGCAATATGTTAGCACTGACCCTTCAACTACTGAATATATCCGTCTATACACACTAAAATACACAGACCACGAACTACTGAACATGTCAACCAAAACACTAAAGAGCACACTAACCCCTGAACTAATGAATGTGTCAGTCCAACACACTACAACACATTTGACCTCTGAATTACTGAATATATCAGCAAACTGCCATACCATGCCGAGCCCTAAAGTACTGAAGTCAAATATATATGTATATATAGTAAGTAAAGAGCAAGTAAAGGACATTCAGATAAGAGAGAATAAGTTCAGCAGCACGGGGCGCTCATCGCCCCAGGGGCCTGTTATCAGGAGGATAGGCTGCTCAAGTGTGGCAGAAATTAGTTCCTCAACTGTGTACCGCATCGCAGACCTGACAGAGCCGAGCTACTGAGAGACAGGCACCCACACACTCTTCCTCTCTCTCTCCCCCCCCCTCTCTCCCTCACACACACACACACACACACAGGCATGGTCATACAAACACTCATATCCACACACAAAAAATATTTAAAAACACATACAAGGTGTAAAACATGTCTGTAATCCCAAATATACACACTATGAATTTCACTCATGAACATGCAAGTCTGTTGAAAATTATACAAAAAAGTCAAAAGGCTAAAATTTAAAACGACATATCTGACTGGAACGGCATTCAGATATAAGAAACATAAATAACGGATAATTTCTGCTCAGCCAGAATTCCGCAAAAGTATCTCTCTCCAGTTATGAGTAAAAGCAGGTTTTCGATTATGTTCTACAAGGAGCCGACACTTCCATTACCTGCACCGGAAAAAATGGGCGCTTTTTACCTTTTACCACACAAACGCGCTCAGCCTCAATGACATTCACGCGCTCCATCCCTTTCCCTGTGTCCTTCTGAGGTCACTGGAACTTTACACCCTGGGTGCATATTAGAGCCAGCTTTGACTCCAGTTCACCAATTTACTGGCACGGTGTCTTGCACATTTCCAGGGGCTGAAAATTCGTGCCCATTTTACCACTGAGCTTCGTGGTATCAGCTTGCGTTTCAACGATCTACTCCCCTTTCTTCTTCATCACATCCCTTCTCCCTGCATTTTTCTGTTCCTTTCTCTTGCTTTGCCTGGTCTGTTTTCAGCAGTCGCTCACCTGAGACGGTGGGCACACACACACGCGCGCGCTGGGGTAAGACAAATTACACACCTAACTGTGCCGAACGGACGCCGGTGGAACTCGCGTGGTGTGTATGCCGCGGCTGCATGTTACTGTATGTTGTGGGGCAAATACGTGAGTCCCCCATCTGTTCATCGGTTTTTCGTAATAGTAGTATTCTACGGAGGTGCGCTTGGACCTGCTGGAGAATACCCTCACGGATACAAGCGCCCCCTGCAAACTCCCTGCCACTCTTTACCCTGACGAGGTGAAGATCGACCCCGACGCCCCCACCCCCTTCACACATCGGGGGTGTCTTAAGCCTTTCCATGCTGCCTTTGGTCGCAGCCAACACATAGATTTCATACCAATCGATTTCCACACCGAGGCACAAACATTTCTAGAACGAGGTATCGTACATCTTTTAAATATATCTATAAATGGATAAATACTTTTGTATGCCATTTTTCTACCAAGCAGTTGGGTTGATTTTGTTTTATATCAGTTACAACACATGGAAATTAAATGCAAAATGAAATTTCCACCAGTTCAAGTGGCAGTTCACAATATTATAAATTCACCTGTCACATTTTACAAATAAACGGCAACATGTTGCACTTAAATGATACACATTTAATTATTCATCAATCATCTACGCACAGATATAAACAATTCAATTCTAACTTGCAACAGCTGCAGGTCTCGGTATTAACCATTTTATTCTTTCTAGTAACAATTACAGTTATTGATATGAATAATTTATTCTAATAATATCATCAGTATTACTCATTAACGCTAACTCCCCCAACCCCCCGACTGCTCCTTGCACATGTAACTTACTTTTTTGTTTTTTTGCACAACGCTGCACCTTCTCCCCTCGCACATTTCTTTTTTGCACAGTAGTGTCACGATACTGAAGTGTAACTTCACTGAACTACCACGCATCTTGCACTTTGTACATACCAGTTTTATACATCATTCCTATTTATTTATTTGCTTACTATTTATATATGCTTTTTGCACTTCTGGTTAGATGCTAACTGTATTTCGTTGGCTCTGTACCTGTACGGTGCACAATGACAATAGAGTTGAATCTAATCTAATCTAATTAATCAGCATTATGTACTTTTTGATTGAGTTACGGTTTCATCCACCTGTGAATTTTCCATTAGCATACATTGTTACAAGTGAATACTGTGTCATAATCAATTCAGCTTTCACATATTGTAAGTGGGATTTTTTAATATTAGCAATAGCACGGTAGCAAGTTGCAATTACATCCATACTTGTTATTTTCAGTTTTTAATATCATGAATTCCATTCTTACTATTAAGAAATCTGTTTTTGGTATCAGAACTACACTTCTTGTAAGTACAAAGAGTGCTTTATATCAATAATTTGATTTTGACATGTAATTGTAATTTAGCTGCAAAGTAATTATTACATGTTAAATTAAAACATTATTTGACCTTGATCCTATTTGATACAACAAAAGCATTCTATTCCTGTTGACATTTCTCAATTTCCACAGCCACAGTTGAGCCTTAATAGATTTTAACCAGGATAAAGCAGACCAAAAAACATTCCCTTCATCTCAATGTTGTCAGAACTGAACAGAGGCAAGGGGAACAAACCAACTTGCTGTGGTGCTTTTGGGCTGGAGGCGAAGAGGAGCAAAGTTGAAAGTCAACTGAAATTTTCCAAAATAATAACATCCCTGTTAAAACATAAACAGGCTAATTAGTCCGGGTCAATCACCCAAAGACTGAGACCTCACACTGAGGTCCTAAATTCACTGACTTTGACACTGACGCTAAGTTTGGTATTAAGTATTCACTCAATTATAATTTGTTGAGAGGGGCATTATGACATCAGAGTGAGTAAACAATGAAAAACGATAGATGACTTGCTGCACTTCTGCTGGATCCTCTATAACTGACATTTTCTTAGATTCTTTTAAGAAGAGTAACTTATATAGCTTCCCACTTTTCACACTGTTTCCATTTAAACAGCTGGATATTTACTTCAAGGGGATTCAGGATAGGTGCCATGCCCAAGAGAAAGAAGAGGCTAGCAAACTAGGATGCTAGCTCATGAACCAGAAGCTGTCTCTTAGAGGATAGCCTACATCTGTTTGTGGATTGCTGTAATGTAGCCAATAAAAAATATGTAAAAAGCTAGTGAATATCTCAGTCTTTCAGAACCAGGGATGGGCATTAATATTAGAGCTACTGGACTCTAAAATTTTTTGAATACTGTGTCCATACTCATTAACGGTGAAACAGACTTTTTTCTGAGCTGCATGTCAAACTATGCATTGGCGTCTGTGTTCCTTTGAGCAAACTCATTGTTCTTTCAATGATCAGGTAAATCACACAATCTTAGATATTGCTGAACTGGTACCCCACAGTTGTATTAAAGGCATTTCTGTATTTCATTCAGGGACTTCATCTGTACACCTCTGTAAGTTATCTATGTACTTCATGCAAAAGACGAGAACATTGTAATATGCAAGGATATTGTATGAATGCAATAATTTAGTATGACTGAACAATGTTTTACTAAAAAACATATTTCATACATCTTGATACAATAAAATGATGAATGCGCACTTAGATTTTAGTTGTTTTAATGTATGCTGTATGCATATTGTGTAACACACACTTTATTGCCTATTATTGACAAGCAGACCTGATCAATATTATGATATGTATTGAGAGTAGAGAAAGAGAGGAGTAGGATGGTATGAAGAAAGAGATGGAGTGTAGAAAATGCCACAGAGGGGTGGAGGTGATACATGAGATCCGCTCTTCATTTTTTGCAGGGCGGGGCAAATAAAAGTAGATAGGAATAACTAGACATTAATGTATCTTGGACCTACTGTCAATTGGAAAATTACGAGAATGTGTAAAGCTTGGTGTAAATTAAAATGCAGATTTAACAAGCACTCTGGAAGAATGCAGTGTGGGATAGTGGTAAGGAGCAGGGCTGATGTAAGTGGCTGTATGTAAGTTGCTCTTGATCTGCTAAATGACAACAATGGAATGTAATACAGAAAAATGTTTTTCTTCATTTGCATGTAAAATACCTTGACCTAATTTAGAGGAAAAATGAGTAATTTAGTGATGCTCTGAAACAGTTTAATTCTTGCCCTGTGCAGTTATCCAAACTCAATAAAAAGCAAAAAATAAAACAACAAACGAAAACCCAAGAACTTGCTTTGTTGTTACATGGAATTCTCCAGAGATATGAAACATTTAATATGATAATAGGAACAAGCTGCTTTACAATCTGAAGTATGTAATCTGTATATTTTGACCTGTAAAATATGTCTTTAAAACGCATTTTCAACAAAGACTCCACATCTGGTACTTTTGGCAGCAAGACTGGCAAGTTCCCAGAGTGAATTTTCATACCCAGCTCTATAACTGAACAACATTAAAATATAATATGAGCTAAAATATTAGTGAAAAAAATGTAAGCATTGCAGTAATGTGTAATTTTGCTTGTTACGTGTAATATTCTTAGTATGTAAGACTTACATAGACTTGTTTATTTTAGTATATAAAATGAAAACACACACGCACACACACACACACATACACACCCACACACACAGAGAGAGAGAGAGAGAGAGAGAGAGAGAGAGAAAGGGAGAGAACACTGTTTTCAGAAAGACCCAGAACCACATTCGACTTTGATCCCAGTCACCATAAAGACACTGCTAACACTGCTGTGAACCACGGGGAGGGCTTTAATCAAAAGGAATATGACTGCGCGTTTTTCCTTTGTACCACTGTGTAGTGCGCAATGGTAAGCCAGGGCACATCAACACTGTGACAGCAGGATATGAGCTTTTAGCTATCCGTATATGCAATTCAGTAAATATGACTGCATTAAGCCTACCAGACACCGCAAATATTGGACTGCTTTCTTTTGTCGATAAGTTACGCAACGCTTTTTTTACTTAAGATGAAAGTGTGTACTCTCTCTACACCGTGCTACCAGTTTCTCGAGTAGTATCGTTCATTGGTTATTCAGAATTGGATGTGTGACGTGCTCATACATGTTCTTCCATTTGAGAATAAAGCAAACAGCTTGACCTTTCATGGGAGACTTTCAGTGATACCTGCAGAAAAAAAACAGAAGACTCAGAGGGATCAAAGTTCAAGGTCGCGCATAAAGGTTATAGATGAATTTGAGTTAAAATATGTGAACTTACGCTAAACTGTGGTAACGAGCGAAATGCATTAAGGACGTAGTTGCTGACCTGTACCATGTTTTTGTAAACGTTATTAATAATGCTCTGTGGCGGTTTTCGTAGCCGGTTAGGATATTTGCTAACATTTAAAATCATAAGACCTTTAAAACACGAGAACAGCATCCTTAGCCCTTCTTGGCTGTGAATATGATGCTTCATTGTTGCCATGCATTAAACATGTCTGTGTGTACCCTGCACTGAAGCCTCGCCAGTAGATGGTAAGATTTCAAACTATTGCTCGGTACACATGTTCTCAACTGGATGTTAATCGCTAATCCCTAAAGTGCCTGAAAACTACCAACATGCAATTCCTATTTAAAGCAATCTCGCTCACGGACAGAATGTGCTAGGAATTCGTAGCATGCAAACTTTGCTCTCAAAGCCACGAAAAGCGTTGCATAGAAAGGTGGACACGAGGGAAATGCGAAATTGATAAAGAAGCAGATGCGATTGGACTGTAGGTCTTTTATGACCAGACATATAGCGCCGCTGTGGGTGGCAATCCTGATACCTCAAGCGCTCATATTCCCCTCACAGAGACGGATTTACTGCACAGAAAATCACATTTCACGGGCGCGCAAGATTATATGACACCTGCCCCAACCGGAAACACACTGACACAGAGGGATAGATGCGTTGAGACTTTTTCCCGAGTGCATTGTGTCACAAGAAGAGAAAATACTTCCCAAAATTCCCAAAATACCATGCTGTGAAAGCAATTACAACTTGAGCTCAGTACATGGAAACACCACTAGAATTTCATTTAGCCTAAATAAATCGATCGATACACGAACCTTCCAAGCAGCAGGTCCTCCATAGTCCTGAATGGGTCATCACTTCTTCGTTTTTCCGACTCGTCTCGTTTTCGCTCACCGTCTTCATCCGGCACACGCCCCTGGAATATAACCAGTAGTCCGTCCCCACCGCGATAGTCATCAGACAGAACGCGGCGAAAGCCCCGACTGTGGTGATCAACATCTGGACGCCTCTGTCACACATGCTCATAACGCTTCATTCTAGACAAGAAAAAAAGACAACAATGGGGCAATTCACAGATCTCCCGGTCCGCCCGGGTTTCCCTCTCCCGGCAGAGGACTCCGATCGACTTCGACAAGGAACACCATTGTCTTCAACTTTTCGCAGGTCTTGTAAAGCTGTAGCGGTCACCGCCTCTGTCTACTGAGTTCTTCTAGATCTCGGAGACTTCAGTGACCATGTATCAAACAGTGTCCAAAAATGTCGAAAAATCTCCATTTCCCAAAACCGGAGAAGCAGACGTCAAGTATAAAGAAATTAAAAGAGATGCGTGTTTTATGCACAGCAGAGAGGGCGATGAAACAACAGGGATCAAGAAAACGTTATTTTCCGAAGTCGATACCATTAGCATAACAAAGATAACAGTGAATCAATTTAAACTGATTAATTAAAGAGGAGATGGCAATTTTCTGCCCGTCTTTCTTTCCTCTAACAGCGGAGAACGGAAATCAAGAATGAGCGGTTTTCTACTTACGTACGAAATTCCCAGTGAATTCTACTGAATAGGCATGTTAGACAGGTTAACAGGTTTAGCACGTGGGTAACACAAAATTATTTTTGTTGTTCCAAAGCGGTGTTTTTTCATTTCCTCGGAGAAGCCATACGGTTTTCTTCACCAATGCCCAATAACACATCCGGCACTGTGAACGGGTCGTGTGTGCACTCTCTTAAATATCACAAATTCTTCACAATATTTTCCGCTCTTTTAGAGCAGGCAATCTGTATGCATGCTTACGTCTAAACATAAACGCTATAGTAGCTATACAAGAAGCAACCGAAAAGGCACCTCTCCAGAAAACAAGGCAATTAGTCGAATTCATGTGTTCGTAATAGTAGCAGTCGCTGTCTCAGAACGAGCACCGGCGACGGTGGGTGCGTTGGAACATCGACGCTGGCTCTGGCAAATGTGGTTATGAAATGACAGCTCCCACCTTCTTCCCGAATGTGCTCCTTCGAATCAACGCCCACAGTGAGACCAGAGGGAAGAGTTGAGCGTTGCAAATGTAGCGCGCGGGCTGCTCTCCGTGGTTCTGAATGGACGACGCCGGTCGTAATCTCCAGATTTCTCTCCCTGACGCCGCCCGCACAACGCCGCTGGCCCCATCCAGTGCGCTACTTAGGCCTTCATATGCAAAAATATTGACAAGTGATGCATAAAGAGTCGGACCCCGGAGAACAGAAGCGCACTTAAAGAGCCACGTACATTTTTTTAAGATTTCATTTTTGTGAGATTCCAGCATGCAGAAATTCACTGCGTTTTGCGCATGTTGCACATGACATGTATACATACACACACAATCACAGACACACACACACACACACTATATATATATATATATATATATATATATAGAGAGAGAGAGAGAGAGAGAGAGAGAGAGAGAGATGAAATAATAGTGAAATATAAATTATAAATTTAACAATCACGCAGTAAACACAGTTCTCGCATCTGACATGTAAACGGAGCCATCGCACAGTGGCGGAGTTGACTGTCAAAGCAGTTTAATCTGGAACAAATGAGGCTACATTGCTTTTTCACCAAATCACAGTTAAACGTTTACCGATAAACATGCCAGCGGGATTCTCGGATCTGGTTATGAACGCAGTGCATACTTTGAGCGCTTACCTTATCGGTAAGGTAGCACCAGTGTCTTCGTTTTTTATGTAAATTCAGAATGGGTATTGCAGATCGGTGCTGGGAGGAATCTGAAAATCACATCACACACTACGTCGTCACAGTGCCCTTCGCAGCTTTGCAAGTAGCGGCGAAAATAATCTATGCTTTATGTTCCACGAGCGCACACTCTGCTTCACGTCTTGGTGAAAACCATAATATAGAAATACATAGAATGTGTATGAAAATGTGTTTCATTTAAGCAGCGAAATGCCAAAATGGTAATTAAAATATACCGTTCTTGCATTTTTGCTTCTTAAATTGCTTACACTGCAGGTCTTTGTATTCTAGAGGATATTTTCTCGGTCATAGAGTATATATGAAGTGTCCCCTCATAAGACCTTTATAAAATATACGCAATGTCCTCGTGAATTTTACAAGCTAGCCGACATTACGAAGCACAAGTAAGTGAATCTCTGTATGAGGGCCGGCGTAGACAGACAGAAACCGTTTTCTCGCCATTTTTCGTTATTTGACGTAACACGTGCTATATCAGTCTACACTAGTGTCACAAAGCGCTGCAATTGCCTGTGAGTGATGCAGTAGTTGCGCTGTTATCCCGTTGTCATACCAGCTTGAGGTCCGATGAGGTCCCATGATTCTCAGAGCAATATTGCAGGGATTGATTATGTTTAACCATAAAACATCCATTAACTTGACCAAATCTACATACATAAATCTATTGCCTCATATTCTGTCATGAACCAGATTGACCCATCATCGCCCTTTAGTAACATAACCCCTATTTATTTTACCTGAGATCTAAATAAACCAATGGATCATTCACTTATACTTTCACTGCCTTTACTTAATGGGCCTTCATTGAGTAAAATTCACGGCAAAGCCATACTAGACCACCTCCTGGGGGACTGATTCCGTGCAGACCCCACTGTATTCCTTTGTCACTCGATAGCTTTTAAAATTCCACTTATACTGTTTGTAACATTTATCAGTGGTTTGCAATCCAATTGTCGTTGAATATCTACCTCGCCCGTCTGGATATCCTGCTACGCCATTTTTGCCAATTCAAGAAACAGATGGAAAGTGTTGGACGTATTTCGATGTATGTTGTCCATTCTGACAGACAGCTGTGACATCTGACTCAATGGATGCTACTGTTGGAGGCGTATCAATGGGAATGTTTAGTAAGATTTCGCTGGCCCCTCCAAATTAATAGCGCGACATTTGGTGTCGATTCGGTGAAAGTAAAAGGAGATCTGAACTTTCGGAAAGGAGTAGAAGAAAAGGAATGACCAGTGGTCTGACCAACTCCACCAGCCACATCGCGTCATTCATCAAAGACCCGGGGATGGTCTGACCCTGATTAAACCGCTAAAGCGCTAAGCAGTGATCAGGAGCGCAGCGCTGCGCCGACTGACCTTCAGGAAAAAGCCCCCCGCACCCTGCACCGCTCCACCCTCCTCGCGCGCCTGGCCAGCTCTCATCTGCTTCATTTGCATCACAATCAATCCCGGCCTCATTATTCTTCATCCACCCCCATTCAAAACTCCTTCAAGGGAATCAATCACCTTTGAAAGACGATGAAGAAAAGGAAGTTAAAAAAACACTGTTAGTAGGGCCGATAGATAACTGCTTCATATTCTGAAGCCTCATACAGTATTTATAGATGGCCTGGATGACCTGCATTATTGAATATGACTGGGACCGATTGGCAAGACATAACATGAATTCGGTCTTTGTGGTCACGGCACAGCGGTGTAACCGAAGCCGGAGGAGATGACAGTCTTGTGAATTATCTGTGTCTTAAGGGATCGTATAATTCGTGCCAGGATATGTAGATTTTGTTGGGTCGATTTCGGCCCAAGTGCGATTGAATGTGGCCGTGCTTATGAAGTCCCTGGAGGTGGATGTGGACATTTTAGGGGACTCCAAGAGCTGATCTCGGAATCCCATCAAGCAGCTTCTGTGTGGTATGCACCTTGGTGTATCAAGTTAAACGTTTTTGAACCCGCCCCAAATACCTCTTCAGGCTAAGAGCTGAGCAAGATTTAGTAGGCTACCTTCATTGTAGCATTGCGTATACCACACACACATACACACACACACACACACACACACACATACATATATCCATGTGAATAAGTGAATAAGTATTTGAAATTGAAGCATGTTTGGTATGAATGGGGTAAACTTTCGATATTTTGTTAGAGGTCGGTTTTTAGCCATAAAATACTACATTGTGTTGTGGGGGGCCATGAGCAATGAAGCTCAAAAAGTCATTAAAATGGAAATAATTCAACATAATAGGCCTACATTGTGTCCGTTTCACATTAGTTACAATTTAATTTAAAACTCTGTTTAAACTTACTTACGGACGGGTTCATTAAATCGATGTTTCCTGTTTTTTTAAAAGTGTGGTACCATAATTACGTTGAATGCTTGAATCTGCAGACGGAACGAAAGGACTCTCTGAGGTTTTCTGGACCTCACAACACACTCTGTGGAACTCTGAGGGGCGAGTCAGAAAAACGATGATGCACACGTGCGCCAATTCTCCAAATTTTCAGCATCGCACTACGCCCTCCCTGGCCTCTCATTCTGTTACTTTTACGAAACTGTCGTGTATGAACCTACCTGTTTTATTATTCTAGCCAATCTCAATGGAGCATTGAAATTACAGAGCATTATTCATAGCGTGACCTCATCTTCAAAGCAGACACCAGCGCTCAACCCGAGCTTTCAACAGACCGCGGAGACAGTAGTGGCTGGTTGAGAAGCAGGTAAGCATTTCTGGGTAATCTGCATACAACTCGAGGGTGGGTGTCGCCAACGAACGACAACTGAGGAAGTGTTCATCTTCTAACGTAGGACACGCACGGTGAATTTCTATGTTTAAATAAAGATCGCGTTATAGGGCTAGGATGACACATTGACATTTCCAGCCATACGCCTCTTCCCAAAATCCAGTTGTGCATGAATACACAGTGGTCAAATAGCAAAAAAAAAAAAAAAAAAACAGCGGTTAGAAATAAATTGGATGTACCCTGTCTTTTGGCAAAAGTGCATTATTTTGGAAGGGCCACCAGCGCGAGCTCGGGAACGTCCGTTTTAGTTTACTGGGCGTCATTTACATTTAGCTGGCTTACTGACTATTCACAGGGAAATCCTCACGTTAAACCCAAGCTAACCAAGCTAACCACATACACATGTCAAAGGGCAATTGAGATGTATACCATCACCTTTATGACCTCGTGAATTCTACAGTTTTTTTCTTTCATTCTAGACGGCAAAATTCTATTATTTGAGTTCACTGGAATTCTTTCTCACCCCTTCTTCTGGTTCGATTGTAAACTAAATATATTTTAATTTGGAGCGCCATGCTCAGATGCCTTTGTATTTCAAAGCCTCTAGCTTCAGGGTGCATATTAAGTCCCTTCCGACGGAAATTGAGGGCAGCCAACATGGCAGAATGCCCCACAGCGAGGTAATCACTATGTTTTTAACACAACTCTGCGCTCTGCCTCCACTACAGACACGGGGTTCCATTGTGTTGTTCCAGTCACACCACCTGTTAGGGTGTATTTTCGGACCCTCACTCCGGTATACAAATAAATCAAATAAGACAAATAAGATTTTTCCATCCCTCTCTGGGCTCCACAATGAATGCAGACCAACCCATAGTAACAGAAATAAGTGGACTGAAATGGTACCATTTCTGGAAGACTGTCTTATCCAAGGCCACAATGGCAAGGTAGCAGTTAAATATGTTGCATGTCATATTATCTTTATGTCTGATGCAATGGAACAAAACTACTCTTTAAAACAATTAAAGTGACTCAATGATTTGAATGGCTGGATGAATGAGTGAATGTGATGCAAACATAATCTGAAAGAGTGAGGGAATGAGTGAGTGGATGTACAGGTGAATGAACAAATGAATGAACACATGAATGTGTGAATGAACAAATGAATGAATAAACAAATGCCTCTCTGGAATGGATGAAAGAAAGGATGCTTCTGTAAATGAGTCAATTAAAGAATGAATGAAAGAAGGAAGGGAAATGACTGAGGAAGTAGGCAATGAATGAAGAGATACAGAGGGGTGGGGGGGCGGGCTTGAATTCCAGCAGCCCTCCCCATCACAAAGCCTGTGTGAAAGAAGCAGCCCTTCTCTGGCTGTCTTATCTCACAGACAGTCTTATTAGCATAGAAATGACAGAATGGAGAAGAGAAAGAAACAGCCACATTAGCATAGAGACAGAATGGGAGAGAAAGAAACAAGAGAGACAGTGAGAAGGAATGCTGCCTGTTTTAGTTTTGCACTTTGTCACTCATAAAGTGTGCATACTCTTCTTATGCTAGCATGTAATCATAAGCAAGAGCTGAACAGGTAATGCTCAGTGGCCATGACCACCTTGTTTGCCATTTTTTGCCCCCTGGTAAAGCATCGCTACTGCAGGAGCTAGTTAGTCAGTGGGTCAGTGAAACAGTCAAGGAGTGAATGAAGGAAACTGTCTCTCCGTGGGTCTCAGTGTCTCCTTCCTCTGGTAGCATTGGGGAACAGTGAGCAAAGTTCAATGAACTACACGGCTACATGATCCCAAAGCATTACATATGTAAAGGCTATGCCCCACCCAGTCTTCACTGTGCCACACATCCAGATCACAGGAGTGGGTGAAACTTTCCATGGAGTACAGGTAAATTAAGGGTTTGTGTAAGCAGACATATGGAAGTCCTGATATTGAAATTTTAGTGGACAACTTGATGTTTGACATCAACATTTGAGGGGTCTTTTAGTGTAGTTTTTCATCCTGTCAAGAGTAAAAAAATATGTGATATACCTGTATGGTGCCCCATAAGGGAGGGATATTTTTCTCCCTCCCTTATGGGAGAAAGTTCATCACATCTCATTCGCTCTGTCGCTAGTATTTCAGGCGCTTTCTTTTCTGCTACGACAGCATCTTTGCTTTTGTGCCAGCTTTGACTTTAGTTGTTTTAAATGAAACGCGTTCTGCGGAGCGCACTGTCTGAATTCCTTAGCAAAGAGCCCTATGTCAAGAAAAGTTTGATTAATTGATAGTGAAGGGACTTAACTTGACTGGACAACCTGGGTCACTGGAGTTTTTGTAAATAATTGTTGCAGGGCAGTGGTGAGAGACTGAGCTACAATGAGGAGCTGCACATTGTTAAGAAGTCTTAAGAGGAACACAAGGCAACGTTTAGACTTTGAAGGCTGGGTCCCTGCTGTGAGAAACTCAATAAATAGCAATTAGACCCCAAAACGGACCCGGTAATTAACATAAACAGACCAGTTTAGGAGTATCATTAGCCTCCATCCATACTGTAGCATGATAATTACTAAGAAAGGCAAAATATAAAAAATAAATAATTAACATATCTCGGTAATTATTTCTCAGAGCCCAGAGGGAAGGGTGCTTGTGTCAGAATCCTTTATGTGCAGTATACTGAATCTTGTTTTCCGTTTTATCCTCTTGGGTCAAAAACTGCTCGGCGCAGTTATCACTTTAAACCGAGATCTACTCCCAAGCGACCGCGTTTCCCCCGCGGCACGGATCCTCAGCGATTAAATGTCGGAATCGTCGGGAGTTCGCATTGTATTAGCGCCTCTATGCGCGACACGACGCAAAACCGTTCGTGGCAGTCGTGTCGTCGTCTTGCCGTAGGCCTATATATTCCCCCAGGGTTCTCAACGCAGGGTTTCCACTTGATTCGTGGAGAAACAACCTACAATATGCCTGAACCCTTCTAAACGATCTCCGTTGGCTAGAGAACATCAACCTGTTGAAACATTTTAGGGCGATCGGGGCATCAGTGCGCTTGTAGTACATCATAAATAAACGTTAAAATTCTTTCAGCAGAATCGGTGGTCAATAGAATTTAAATTTAAAAACCCGCCTTGTTTGCACTGCAAATCGAGATTCCAGTGCATATCCATACACACAACAAGCGGAGGAGCTGTGCTTCGCTTATAATAAATCACTCATCTAAATATAACACTGAATAGCAATAACATGTTGAACTTGCTCTCTCATTTGCTCATTACAGGCAATTATGAGCCGCTCTCTGTAATTGTGGACCCTCAGTACCACAGTTTGCGATAATTACAGGAGAATAATAAAGAAAACTTCCACACATTCCACACAATGCTTTTTTTCTCTGACAGCCAGCTTTACTTCGACTCGTTTCCCCGCCATTCCAACAAATCTGTCGGAATCGGGGCAGCTGGCCATACTTGCTAAAGCAGACACATCCTCTGGGTGTATTAAGTGTGGCCAAGGCCGAACAGAGATGTTTCCTGTCTGGTATGTTGTTTGAAGTATTTTCCTCAAGTGCACTGTCATTTGGAGGCAGGGACATAACGCCACTAGAATGCTGATACAATAGTTGCCGGATTCACCCTCGGCAGGGGAGACAAGACACTGAGGACACACAAAAAGTCTAAAAAATAATACACATATCATCTGAAATTTCGCTTTGGTTACCAAACGAGTCACAACGGACTGTGTTATTATTATTTTTTTCAGCATGAGATAAGAAAAACTGTTCAAGCTGTCATTCACTGATTTATGTAGCCTAAAAGTTGCAAGCGTTAAAGAAATTATACCTTCTCCAATTTGTTCATCTGTAGAACTTTGTTCATGGAAAAATAAGGATTCAGACGACACGCTCTTCGTCTTACGTCGTTGTAGCATATTTATATATTATAATGGAGCCACCCTTATGCTCAAAGACATGTCAAATGGCTATTATATTTTTTGGGGATGGAAAACCTATCTGAATCGCAGGAAGATATTTGACATTTTGGTCAGGCACAACACTAGAAAACTACATATTGTGCCATATTATTATAACTCTATTAGCATATCATTATGATGTCATAATCAGGGGTATTTACACCACGACAGTGCGACATAGCAGTATCTCTGTTTCTGTAATGTGAGTGCATTCACTTGGTATGTTCAGTGTGTGTTCATGTGACAGGCCACAGGGGTGTGAAACTGTGGATGGCTGGATCAGGGTCAGAGAGCCAGGAGGTTAAAAAACATGATTGATGCTTGAGGGCGATCAATGCTCTGTCCTGTAAATGTCGCATCCCAGAGATAGAAATCGATTAAGGAGCTTGGGACAGACCCCTGAGGATCTGACCCTCTACCTTCCTCATGTTATGGATTATCTTCAGTGCTGTAAACACCACAACATTACAATCTGTTCCCATCATCAATGACAGAATAGTGGCAAGCCTCACATTAAGAGTAACTCCATATGAGTTTAATAAAGTTTATATTAAGCCTTTATCAATGACTGCAGTGATCTAGAAGGACTCAGTGATATAGCACATCATGTAAAATAAAAATTCAAGCTCTTGAATAAATGGTGAATATCATTCTGTCAGCTATTATGAAGCAAAATGAGACAACTACTTTATAAAGTTGTACTAACATGATCACAAAGATGTTATGTATGCTTTGTAAAGGCCTTTTTAAGATACACATTTAACTGAAACTGTGACCCAGAACACAAATTGTGATCTGTGAATGATTGATAATTGATAATTAGTAATACATGTATGTATGTATGTATATGCGGTTTATGCTGCGTAAACTGCCTCTGCTTTTAATGTGGAGACATATGAGATTTGCTCCCTCAATGTGATGTAAACAGGTTTTCTAACTTTGTGAAAGGGGGCAGTTGAAGGCACAAGAAGCCCCTTCCCTTGGCTTGCATTTGACTCCTGTGGCATTGGCATGTGACTCAATCTGGCAGACAGCACACTCCCGGTGAGGGGAATTAGCCAATGAGATTGCAGGGATGGGTTGTGAAGGAGGGTTGCCATTCACAAATTCTTGGTACGTCCAGCCAGGCACTTTTACCAGGTTTTATCTCCCATCCTAGGTGCATTTTTAAATGGCAATACCAGAGCCCAAGGGATGCAGTGGTATTCATGAAAGAGCAGAAGGTGTGGAAAAGAGAGGCAGATGACAAAGGATTTTAAACCCAGTTCCCTAACCCCTGCACAATATGGCTGACCAATCAGAGATGACCCCATGGGCACAGGAGGTTGGTAACCATGGTAACATCAAGAAAGAGGGAACATAGCTAAACCAGCAGCAGTTTGGTAAATTCTTGTTAGGGCACTGCAGTTGTACCCTTGAGCAAGATGCTTGAAGATATTAGATAGCTGGGCTGTGTCAGTATGTTAAATTGTCAAATGTTAAGTTATATAAGTTGCTGATATGCAATGTGTAGGTGAATCCCCTGGTGAAAGGATGGCTACTAAGACAAACATTACTGAATGGCTGGAAGCAAGAGTGCTGGTTGAAAACTAGGGAGTGAAAGTGAACGTCTCATTCACGTCTGGGTTTTTGGTCACATAAAGCAGGGATTCAACATCTGTGCTGTTATCCTGTAGAATTAAAGTAGTTGGAACAGGCTGACGTGTCCTGCTGGGATGTGTGGTAGTAAGTGAGAATAGGAACTGGGAAAGCTCAATGTGAGGGCATTACATCTCCAGTCTGAAGAAGGACATGTCTGAAATGACATCACAACGACCAGTGATGACATTGTCTGGTATTTCCAGGGTATTAAATTTCATGGAAACCCTGAAAGCTAATTAGCCTGCTGTTAACTGCCAGATCTATAAAAAAGGCCCTAAGCTCCTCTAAGCTCAGAGCTTATATCGGAGAAAGATCAGAAAAACAAATAAAAAAAAATCTATTTAAGCTTTATACTTTTAATAATATTTTAAACAACCATGATTTGTGGATAAGAAATATATTGGTGTATAAGAAAGTGGCAAAACTGATACAGGTTGCAGTAGATGTAGTAAATTATAACATCTATTCTTTAAATTGTAGATTTTTCTCTTTTTTTCTAACCATTTTACTCCTTTCTGTTAGTACAGAAAAATGCAGGCCTGTTTGTAGAATCTGCAGAGCTGTCCAGGGTCCTGACCACCCAGCTCTGGAATGTGCTGTCCATGGTCCTGAAATGTCTCCTAGCTGTCTGGTTTGCAGAGGTTTAATGAGTTGTGTGCTGTCAAGCCCTTTCTTTTGACATTGTTACGGGAACACTGACTGCTCTCGAACTTTGATGCCCACCTTTTTTCCCTTGTAACTTCCAATTAAGCTGGTTGGCAGACAGAAATGGCACGATCTTAGTTTGGCATTACAGAGGATGTTAGTACCGTTTCATGGATGCTCGTCTTGGGCTGATTGGATGCAGTCCAGCCCAGCTGCGTTTGTTTCATGCGTTTGTGTCACAGTGGTGATGCCAGCAAGGTTGATGACATGCTTGTCAATGTGAAGGGGGTGTTTCAAAGAGAGGTCGGGGGCCGGGGGTTTGGGGGGTGGAGGGGGGGGGCAGGGGGTTGGGACATGAGAAAATCAACCATAACCACAGTGCCTTTTGGGTAAATGTGTTCAAGTCATGTGTTTAAGCCTCACTATCACGTTTTAATCTCCCTTCACTGTACACTCAGGCACATGAGAGCGTGTTGTTTGGGGAAAGTAAGAATAATCAAACAGCTACCACAGTGCCTTATGGGTAGACATGTTCAAGTCTTGTGTTTACAATCACCCCCCGTACAAACACAGCTTGTGATCTGTCTGAGAGATCTCGCCCCCCTTACCCCAATCCCCCAGGTGTAACTGAAGCTGTCTGCATCCCCTTCCTCCCCCTTCCTGGTTGCCAGTTCCAGCCTCCGGAGTCATAACTCTCCTGGTTTCATTAGCTCTCGTCCGGGGCCTTGTGCTTGTTTCCATTAAAAGAGGAGATTGCTTTTTAAATTGTGTTGGCTCCGTGTAAGCCGGTATGAGCGAGGCACTTATCACAATTAAACAAAAGACAGAAAAGAATTTGATGGAGAGAGGGGGTTAGGTGGGGGGTTTAATAAATCCCATAATTCCTTCTTGCGCTCCCCCTCTCCCCCAACCCAATTGTTTTGAAAAATGCAGCAAATTCAATAATTCGCAGTGTCCCCTGGTTTGGTTATTTGTGCTCCTCTCTTCTGAATGGGCGCGGAGGTGGAGCTTGTCTCCTGCTCCCAGTGCTGCTCTGTTTGTGGTGTGTGCATGTGAGCAAATTGTTTTGCAGATAGCCGGGGATCTCTTTTAAAGGAAGAAGAACAGACCATACAAGGGGAGTACATTAATTGAAGCGAGAACAAAATGAACTTAAATCAATAGCTTCCTCCCTATTTGTTTGCTGACTGCACTAGGAGACTATGGCAGGGTATCTGTTAATGACTTAAGCTGGCTTAAACACATATTAAAAGCCACCAAGGGTGGCTGAATGAACCCCAGTGAAAATGTAAAACCAGGGGAAAGTGCCTGGTTGGACGCACCAAGGATTTATAAATAACTCCTGCAAGGGCTTTGGGCTTGGGTTCTGCCTGGCATCGGTGTCTCTCCAATCACAATGACCGGCTTTGCTTTGCCACTGTAAATTGGGGGCAAGCTGGTGACCATGGTGACGCCCGCGTGCTGTAGACCGCCGCTGGCGGCCAGTGATGCAACGCAATCTCGTGCTGATCGAGGCCAACCCCCCACCTCCCTCCCCAAACCTGAGGGCACAAAGGGACAAACGCCTGCGATGCGAAAACGATGAAATGAACAACAACAAGTCAAGTGTCCCTTTTGAGGGACGAACATAATATGTTTAATTTTCAATTCATGGTCATAAACATTCTAGCTGGAAGACTTCTAGATACATCCAAATTATCTTTGAGTACATACATGTCCAAAAAGAAAGAAAAAAAAAACCTTACCACATGTTGGCTGATATAACATTTGTTATACAATGCTAACGTTTAATTATAAGAGTTGGAACCAAACAGGCATGCATACAACAGAGTAAGAACCTTAATAAAGACAGAGACCTTTTTCCCCCTTTCGCATAGAGAATAAGAAAGAAATGAAATGAAACCAAAACAAACCTAATTCCGAATCCAGTCTCTAGTGAATATCTGAGATATTGTGCTCACAAGATCATCAGCACACGAAGCAAGGCTTTTGTCTAATCTTTGCCCTTACATAGTACCTGGCTGTATTAGATATAAAGCACGAATGCTAATGTGACAATTTCCTTTTAGGTTTTGTCAGTGCTTGCCATCAGATGCCAAGTGTTTGCTTGTGCGATATTTTATGAGGCGCCCAGCGGTGTTGCATGAGGACTGTCCAGGTTGATGCCAACGGATGTGCATCTCTTCCCCTTAGGAGGGGACAGTAAGACTGCTGTGCTAACTTTACTCACAAGGGGACTGTGGATGATTGGGTGGGTAGGGGGAAGGGGTTTGGCACCTTATTCAAACTGCATTCAAGCATAAATGTGATTTCCAGGGCATCTAGACCACTTTTCGTGCCCAGACTCAGCCTTTCGGTTCTTAGTCAAGGAAAAGGGAACAGCTAGAGAGAACCGACGTGTTCCTTTGGAATTATTTAGAACCAATGTGTTCTTTTGAACTTTTTTTTTCCAGAATCAATTAGGTTCTTTAGCGTTTATTTAGAATGTGTTCTTCCTTGTTTTGGAGCAAAAGTGTTCTTTAATCTTTAATTAGAATCAACGTGTGTCACCACAAATGGTACAGAATGCAGTATCTCCTTGTATTTCCCAAAACCCAGAAGGAAGTATGAATTATGCAGCCACCTCTCTGATACACTGAAAATAACTTTTATATCTGTAAAGATATGAATATATTAAATGTATACATGTATATTGTTCTATACATATATAGATACGTCATACACATATGAATGTAATCTTACAATTGTATGTAAAAAAAAGTTTTAGATCAACGCATACATTCAAAATGATATCATATTATGGAATTAATGAATGATATCTAACACCAGACGTTAAAACGTAAACATTGTGTCAACGTGCTTTTTGGTTTTGGCACAGGCATTGGAGTGCTTGAGTGTAGTCTAGGTGCCCCTGAAACCCTGAATTGACTAAACAGACAGGAAATTATTCCTAGTGGCTTCTCATTGTGGATTTGAACTAATAGACATGATCCCATTAAATAAACATTAGCTCAAAGCACAGCTCGCTGGAAATCCAACCAATTGTAAAAGCAAACAAACCACAAATAAATAATTGAGGGCAGAATTTTTTTCCAAATTGCTCACTTGGGGTCGGTCGTGCTTGTTGCATTTCTTTTTTTTGGCATTGTGGCGTAATTTGCTGCACGATTAACACCAGTGAGATGGCGGTCTGGTGAGAAGTGTTATTACAGATATTTTACAAATTTAGAAAAACATAACAGAAACCACAACAGAAAAAATGTCATGTACGGAGGCTAGGATATCACTCGTCCTCTGTCCCCTCCTACCCGTCGGACGCCGTCTGAGATGTTGACTGTCCCAACCTGGTCAGACCAGCTTCGACCAGGCCCAGCGAATCCTGGCAGCGATGGCTTGATATGAGGGCAGCGCTGACTGAAAGCTGAAGTGATGAATGGACCAAGCTGATCTAAGCGCACTGCGTTACGCTACGGCAGAAGGAATCCCTTGAGCCCTTTGGTGAGTTCCTGCCTATCCAGGATGTTCCCCAGTGAGGTCACAGCCCCCCCGTCACACAGTACACATGCACATGCACACACATGCACACACACATGCTTGTGCACACATATGCACACACACTCACACGCGCGCGCACATACACACACACACACACACGCACACACACACATGCACGCACGCGCACACACGCACAGTAGCCTTCAGCAGGGGAACACGATGCACATCCACCGCCAGGCTACACCTGAATGACGAACTCCGGGTTGGTGTAGGAGAAGCCCAGGAACTCGTCCTGGTCCAGGTTCATGATGAACAGCTTGTCAGTGGGGGTCAGATCAGTGGGCATCTTGGTGAACTCCCTGTCGAAGTTGCACGTGTCCCTCCTGTTCTTCTGTTCAGTCAAGAAAGAAGAAGGAGAGAAAGGAAATCAGTTCATTCCAAAATGGTTTTGACACCTCTATGGTAGTGTCTTTTTTCGAAGAACTGCCATACAGGTAACTACCCCATGGACACTAATCCCATGATTATGTAGTGCAACAAGCTCAGGAAAAGCGCTTGGTTTGGCATTTGTAATTGGGGCACCTTATTGATGCATGGACTATACAGTCAGCCAAACCCTGGGGTTTCAATTCCTAATGCTCTGTTCCTAATAGCTGTTCCAGAGAACAACAGAATTGTTTTAAGCGTACGATTCACAGCTGTAAATGAAAACTGTAATTAGTCAGCTGAACTTGGGATAATTGTTGAGAAATAAGCTAGGTTCACTTTAATGCTTGCCGTCATTTGGTCAGCTCAAGTAGAGCATGTTTAATAGCGAGCTGCAAAAAAAAGGCCCCTTTGGGTTGAACCATCTCCTGGGTAACTGAGGGAGAGGCACAGTGCAGTGAGTTCTCTCTCTCTTCCCTCTCTCCTCTCCTGCTCTCCTCTGTCAAACCCCTTCTTTCTCATTCTGTCTCTTTCCCCCTCACTCCTTTCTTTCTCTCTCTGCCCTCCTTCACTCACTCCTCCTTTTCTTCTCTCTCTTTCTGTCTAACCTTTGGCTCCCCCTCTTTCTCAGCCTGTCTGTTTACCCAGTGTCTCTTTAGCTGTCTCTCTCTTTCTGCCTGTCTCTCCCACCTCCCTCCCTCTCTCTCTCTCTCTCTCTCTCTCTCTCTCTCTCTCTCTCTCTCTCTCTCTCTCTCTCTCTCTCTCTCTCTCTCTCTCTCTCTCTCTCTCTCTCTCTCTCAAGATGTGGAGCAGGGAGAGCACAGCCTGACTGCAAGGGACTGCCGTGCCTGATCTGAGAATCCCTCTCCCGGGATGTCACCGGCCTGTGATGTCACAATGCCCTGGGGGTCCTGTTGCAGGATATAGACCTGACCTGGGGGAAACTTGAAGGGTTTGGAGAGGGGACGACAGGCATCATATCAACTAGGCCTGGACTGTGATAACAATTTATGCATGTTCGCGTGCATGGCGTGTTCCTATCTCATGGATTGCAACAGGACTAACACCACTGGCTCATTAACTTGAAATAGAGGAGGCTAAAATCTTCTGTGTAAACTGCAAAATGATTTCTTGCCATTCATGCCAGTTCTAAATAAGGATCACCCATGTGTTACTAATTCCTCTTTACTTAAGAATATCGGATACAGAGGCGTTAACCTTTGTGCATTTCACAATTAAACAATTAAATGTTAATAATACATTGTTATAAAGGCGGGGCAGGTCTCCAGTCTGCCTCATTTAATCAGTTATGTGATGAAACTTTTGTAGCTGTTGTGACAAAAAATATTTAAGAAGTAGAAAACGGTGTTTCTTCTACAAAATATTGTTTTAAAAAAGGAATAATCTGCATATGAATACCCCTCATTATATTAGTGGTATTTAGCAGACACTCTTATCCAGAGCGACTTACATAGGTTACAGTTTTTTTGGTTTTTTACAATGTTATCAATTTATACAGCTGGATATTTACTGAGGCAATTATGGGTTAAGTACCTTGCCCAAGGGTACAGCAGCAGTACGCCAGCGGGGAATTGAACCAGCAACCTTTTGGTTACAAGTCCTGCTCTTTAACCACTATGATACACTACAATTAAGTCTTAAAGATTTCAGCCTCCTCTATTTTAAGTGCACAAGCCCCATTCTGCAAATGTTTCCTGGTTGTATGCACAAAGATGTGTGGAATTCTGGGTACACTTCAATGAGGCACATTGAACCTCCTCTGAAGGACTGACTTACTAAGACACCCAAAGACAGAAAGAGCGCAGAGGCTTTTAATCTTGTAATGAGAAATGAGGCCAAACTCACGTAAAAGGAAAACTCTTTGTCTGAGGTCACATGGGCTTATTATTAGTATCAGAGAAATGAAAAAAGCAGCTAAACCTGTAGGGACCTATGAAAAAGAAACAGAAGAGGCTTTAAGCTTACCTTTAATTTACCTAATTTAAGTCAAGGTGACTCATCGACAATTGATTAGTTTTGTCTTGACGTCTAATGCTGCAGCATTACAACGGTATCTTTGTGTGCTTCAGATTACATCATTTTAATTTTAAACAAAGAGACTGGGGCACATTATGGAATTTTGGCCGTAAGATATGTTGGAGGTTTATCGGAATTCGGTTTTAACTTAAAACTGATCTCCATCTTTGCTACAAATAAAATGGTTTCATGTGAAGTGTACAAGGGTAACACTCGTGGATGTAATCAAGGAAATTAATAAAAAAAAAACAATCAGTTGCTTATTAATCACTCAGAATCATCGAAGGCAAGTAAATCCTGCCTCCTGTGTTTTTGACTGGCCAGCCACCTTTTTCACACACACACACACACACACACACACACACACACACACACACACACACACACACACACACACACACACTCTGTGCAAAGTCAACACAAATTCTAACATCACTAACCAGAATTTCCTTAAAAGCCAGCACATGCATTTCTCCTCTGAAACTGCAAACCTGCATCTTTAATGAAACTCAACATATGGTTAGCTGGAGAATTTATCTCCAAATCATTCATGCCAACCTGGGCTCTCTTCAATACAAACCCATGCCGCCCCTTTTTTTACCCACACATGCAATAGTGCAACAACAACCGCAGAGCCACCCCAAAACCCACTGCGTGCTCGTCAAGGCAATGTGTCATTCTGTTCTCGTTTTGGAATGTGCACATATGCATTTCATAATGAGAAAAAATATAATTGCCTTTCAAAAACCATGCAAGATCTAGCTAAGGCTAATGCACCAAAGATAAAACAGCTAATGCTATGTTACCTTTGATGCACAGCTAGATACGGTTTGAAAGCAGAGGAGTTCAGTACTTTTTCTGTTATGAACTTTAAAGAAGAAAATGTAGCTAACCCGTTTTTCAAGGGAAATTCAAGATTTAGATTCCACGATGCAAGCTTTAGTTATGAAAAATCAACATGCAATATGGGAAAAATGCATTTTTTGACATTTTTGGAAGTCTTTCAGCAGGCCTATCATGCAAGATATGGTGATGAATTTCATTCGGAGTGCATCAGTTGCAGATATTAATTTTCAGATGGTAGGTTAATTCACGGGATGGGTGAGTGACAGTCAGTTTACCTGCAGCTGCGTTAGCATTTCCGAGGTCAGGTAGAGGTTTAAAAAATAATAAAATACAATAAAATGCACAGACATTTATGATATCAAGATGGCTCGACATGGATCAGATATACCCATGCCTGCCCACCGGAAATATGGGGGTCCAGGGAATACAGTAAACACTTTAGAAACATTTTAGAAACA
This sequence comes from Megalops atlanticus, assembly GCA_019176425.1. Lineage (NCBI taxonomy): Eukaryota > Metazoa > Chordata > Actinopteri > Elopiformes > Megalopidae > Megalops > Megalops atlanticus. The sequence goes on from CM032893.1 coordinate 6,036,858, forward strand.
TTTCCAAAGGTTTTCTTTTGACATTTCCACGGCACAGAGATGGCGTATTGTTTTCATTTGAGATTACCCAAAATTGTTTTATATCTGAATGCAGACAGGTTTGAAGATTTTTTCTGTCATTAACATCAAATGCCATGAAAGAAATGTCAAAGTGTATCACTGAACCGAATTACTAACTGAAAACAAAACGTGAAAGGACATTTTAAGTAACTATGACCAAGAATGATCATCATTTAGACCAAAACAAATGACTCAAATGCTGATGTAGAAAGAATCCAGGCCACAAACACAAATATGAGCAACACAACAAAGGGCAGTTAGAGAAAAGCTTTCAGATTTAAAGATGTGACCAGACACAGAGAATAAAGTGGAGAGAAGTCTGCAGTGGACAGTATTAGAGAGAGAAAGTTGAAGGCAAGTCTGAAACCGTGGTACACTGCCTACCTTACGCTCCATCTGCCCTGTAGGCCGGCTCAGCCCCAGGGTAGAGTGCACACAAGGCCCACATCCAGCACAGAGACCTGGGCATCAGGTCCACTGGAGTGCCTGGTCATTTGAAGCTTACCCAGCTGCTTGGTGCAATATCACCCATAGCAGCTGGATTTATTTAAATTCAAATGTAAGTAATGATGATATGGTTGTAAATCACATTGTTAAAAACATGTCTGTGCCTTAGAAAAGTCAGTACATTGCAAAATATTTTCAGTGAACCAGCCTGCTTCTTGTTTTATAAATTAATTTTACATATACAAATGGCCTTGGAGATTGAAAACAGTTTTTAAGACAGAAAGATTACAACACCTGAGTATATCACTGTTAATTTGTGGCGAGTTACTTAAGTTTGGGCTAAATATTTTGTAAAAATGCGGTAGCGTAGGGTGTACCTAGTGTGTATCTAATGTTGGCTGTGCCTTGAGGATAATTGCTGGACAATCTGCTGCTAGTTTTGGCTACTGGTGGATCATCTGGACTGAGGATCAGACTACACATCAAGACAGCCAAGTTATCTGCACAAATTGCTATTAAATTTGTTTTAATAGCAAATGGTTAAATTTGTTTAACCATGTCATTACTTCTGGAGTATATTACAAGTCAAAGAATTAGGGTTTACCCCTACAGCAGTGCTGAAGCTTGGGCCACCCCCAAAGAGATCTTAGGAACACAGAGCATATGTTTCTCCTATGCTGAAATTTTATGAGCCTTCATACAGAAGCAGAGGACCCTTGGAATTTGTTGATTTTCCATTGGCAGTTTTGAATATTCATATGAAAGGCACTCTCTGTATATGGCTCTGCCTTTTGCTCCCTGGCCACCGAATGCCATGCCATTACCTGCACTCTTACATTTATTTTACATATTACACCTGTCTACTGCATTATTATAGAAATGTACACATTCATCACTTGTTTATTGCATCATTAAATTACATTAGATGTGTTTCTTGTGTCAGGAACAAATTCCCTCTGCACACGTATCTATTACTGGTACAGCACATTATTTGTGGGTTTCCATATTTGAAGAGGATCTCAAACGAACCCCCCACAAATGGGGATTTCCTCCAGTGTATGTGCTGACATGTCTTCCACCAGCTCAGGGAGTGTCCCCCGGTCTTTGTTGATTTGGTTTTTAGGTCTGCCTACTAACCATGGGAGAATGGGGGCAGACAGGTTTAAGGAGAACCTTTGGCTGTTGTTCAAAAATGGACAACAGCCTGTTGTAATTGATTGCAGTTATATCTGCCCCATTTGGCATGTACTGATTATGTCTCGAAATCAAGTTCTATGTGGGAAAAGTCAATACGAATTTGAAAATAAACCCTGTGGGTTAGTGATTAGTTGGATGGACCAAACACCCAACACAACACTTTCCCTGGGTTTAATTTTTCCTTAGAATCAGCCTAAGGACCTTGTGCAGTAGGAATGACTTTGAAGGAGGGAAAGGAAAAGTCACTAAAATTATTAAAGTGTATCAGGTATATGGCATTAAAACTCATTAAAATCAAGTCAACTCAAAAATCATTTAAGTTTATGGCATTCTGTTGTTCCTCACAATGTTATGTCAACGGTTCTGAATGTTCATTTCTTCAGTTCCTTGAGAGGGGGAGAAGGGGCACAATCTCATCAACCTTTGAATCATGGACGGATGGGAAGGTCAAAAAAGAGGAGAACTTGGAATTGTACGGAAACCACAAACGTCACAAGAGTTCGAAATAAGGAACCCCCTATAAACCCCCTGACTGCAGTCAGAGCCGGAGTTATAAAACTGACAGTAATCTATGGCTCCTGGTTGTTTATTAGATGTGGAGCAGCGATGGGGCGGGAATCACACGCCTCACCAACATTGCTGGGGAAGAGTTCGCTTAAAGGGACGCGCTTTCTGCTGAATTGTAGGCGCTAATCTAAACTCAGTGTTTAATTCTAGCCGCGATTCTTTAATTTCTTCGTCTTTTGAGGCGCGGGGCTTTTCAGGAACCAGCGGATTATAGTTGAGCTGATGTCAGCTGCGCCGCAGAATAGCCGTATCAAACGGTGACCTGTTTTCGGCAGATAAGCCTGGCACAGTGCTAACCGACTCATTTTAATTTGAGGCTGTGAGATTCAGAATTAATTATCATCCACGTGCCAAACGCAGGCACCGCAGCGTTGCACATAAACCAAAGACACAAAGTTTTAAAGTAATATTTACTGAATAGAGATGGCAATACGTTCAATTACGTAGCATACACCGCATCGAAAAATAACAATCAAAATATCAACACTAATAGCTGTAATCGAGACTATAATTATAATCATCATTGTCGTAATGGGAATAAGCTCGTTGCATTTCGCTGTTCTTCATTTGCCATTGTAACTGCAACAGAAAACAGAAGCCGAGAATCAAGCGCATCACGTAGGCTACATTATAATATGACTTTCTTCTGAGAATACCGCCATGACACATAACGCAAATACATTCGGCCAAAACCATAGACATGACATAGTAAGGCAAAGTCAATGACAGCCTCTCTCCTACATATCATAGGTAAGTGATCGCTGCAGAGACCTTCAGAACGGACCCAGGAAATCGGTCGGCCTCATGTCTTGATCACTACACAGAAGGAGCGTTCATCCCAGTCCCCTGAAGGAAGACTGCGTTTCACTCGCAGGCCCGCATTAAATACACGAGCAACACAACGTCGTGAATTCGATTAGGGGATGTGACCCTGCTGCCCTAATGCACTGGACTCAGGCGTTTCGATTTCTCCTATATTCGAATATTCTCTGATAACCTCTGATTGATTCGCTCTGCATTCACTTATAAACCAGGTTATTTTATTTAGGGTTCCTATGCTCTCCTTCATCAATGATATTGGCTTGGTTAAGTTGATTTTTCTTGGTCAGTTAAACAAAAATGCAAATACTGTTTCCAAGTAATCCAACTGTGATTGCAGGGTCGCATATTTGAATACAGCGAAGATTGTCTTTAGTGAGAAACGGTGCCAAGAACATAGAACAAAATGCCTTATGTACCTGCTCTCTATCATTCAAAGGAAAGTTCGAAACTCCAGTCATGTCAAACTTTTATTCATACAGCTTTCTTCATGAAAAATACTTTGGCACATGAACAGTATTTTAGATATAGTGTACGAAGCCCACACAGTAGCCTGAAGCATTCTTTGAAGCATTAATGGTCCAACATAACATGAGAAGTCTGAAGTTAACATTTCATGCACAAAGCTTTCCCCCTTATGTCAAAGCACGACCTGGATTGCTTCACCAGTTTAGAAACAAACAAAAAAAAACACTCACAAATAATGTATTAGCATCTCATTTTTTTACAATACTGAGCACATTGTCTGCAGGTGTAAATTCGCAACATAATTTGAAACTTTTTTAGACATTTACAAAAATGTTAAGCCCTGTGATAAAATATGCACCACTTCTGGCAGAAATTAGAAACAATTGCTTTTGTAATTTAGGTAACACCTACAGTTACACATCGTAATAGGGTTCAGTTACATAAACCTATCTGTCAGTGTTAAAGTTATCTGTCAGTGGATCCTTAAAAGAGATTTTCAGTTTGTGGGTTGTCGCCTCCCTGAAATCCTATGACAGGAGTTGTATATATGTCATTTTTTGTTCCGAACTACCATGTTAAAGGTTAATTGGTCCAACCAATCACTTATAGATTAATTTGTTTTATCGATTAGCAGTGTACATTTATCTTATTTTCCGAGTACACTGAGGTAAAATATTCCAGAAGTGCGAGGCTCAAGCAGTCTTTGGCTCCGATTTACTATTCATACGACTGTGAAAAATAGGTTAAGATGAGTCAATTATTAGGCTAATCAGGCAATTACGCAATTAAGAGCTGAAGCAGGAGCACAAACAAACAAACAAAAAAGCGTACACGTGGACTTCCAGGAACTGTTCGCCCCCCTTTGCTCAACACAGTAAGAGAGATATGAATTGCTAGTTTGCGGGGACAGTTTACATCTGCTAGTGAGCGGTTCTCAGACAGAAGCCATTCCTGCAGTTTGTAAAGACGCGCAGAGATTTCAAGTCATACCCCAAGAAATCCGTTTCTTGGAGGGTGGTGACTGCTGTTTAATTGCCTGCAAGGTAACTCAGGAAGCTACAGGTCTGAACCGTCATCTGCACCACAAAGCCATTTCCACAGATTAGCCGCGGCCACGGACAAAAAAAGAAAACAAAAAACGGAATGGCATTTTGGACGAGGAGACCGGTACTACATACCAACCGCGCCGCGCCGCAGTGGAGAGCAGCACTTGTTTATTTATTTGTTTGTTTCCCATTCGTGACTGGTATTCTAAATTATGTATAACCTTTTCCCGGCGATTTTTAAGATGGATTCCTTCCACCTGTGGTTTTTGACATGAAAGATGGACACGCAGAACATCACGTGCGTTCAATTTGCCACAGTAAATTATTATAATTAACTGACACATATTTCATTTGCGTAATCATTCGCTTTTTATTGCATTATGAATATTTTTCCTCTGCTGTGATTGGTGTACGCACTTTGGTCAAACATCGTAATGCAAACTTTTTAAAAAAAAACCATACCTCTGCATACTGATGCAGACAGCATTGTTACAGGGGAGGGCTAATGCCTTGCTATTGCAGGTGAGAGCAACAAACTCTTCAAGCACTGATAGCTAGCTATCACCAGCACCTGGTGCCTATCAGAGGAGGGGGAACTGAAGCATTTCCTCATTTTGCACTGCCACTGCACAGGATTAAGACTGAAGGGACTGTATAAGCACAGTTCAGTTATTGCTCTCTCTCTGTCTCTCACATGCATCCTCTCTCTCTGCCCCTCTCTTCTTCCCCCACTCTATTTCACTCCTTGCCTTGCTTTCCTCATTTCACACACCCAATCTCTCTCTCTCCTAGTTGCTCTGGCTCTCTCATGTGGCACCCTTCTCTCTTCTCACCCCCTTCCTGACCCCTGACCCCCACTGGACTCCACCCCGGCTGGTCTGTTTCCCACTACTACAGCTGGAGTTAATATGAGCCACACCCAGAAGCTGGCTGATCTGGTGCAGAATGATTTTATTGGAATGGTTTTATTCTGCATGACCCACAACCAGAGATGCAGTACACAATGCCAACATCAATGCTGGCGCCTGCCCACATTGAGTTGGCTGGTTGGAATTCATCTGCACTCCAGAACTGAGGGGGGTAGGGGAACTATACTTCATATTACTTCCATCTGCTTCTGGTTGCTTGCTATGATCAGCAGTGGTACCATGTGGTCTTCTTTCCTCCCTCCCTGTTTATCTCCCTTATTTCTGAACTGATGCCAGCGGAGGCAACACAGTTATGCAGTCTGCATGACTCCACCCACAGCTCACTTGGAAGTAAGCCAGCAACCAATCAGGACTAATAATGCCACAGGGCTGAGTGGACATGATCAAAAAACACAACAAAAACAGGGGAAAATGACCAAGTCCCTACACTAAACAAGCCAGCCTGGCTCCAGCTTTACAGTGGGGAATTGGTGTAGTGGGTTAGAATAGCTCCAGATCTACAATGGAAAAGAAATATAATGAGTCAGCCTGGTTAAAGCTCTACAGTGATCCAGTCTTGTGCCAGAACCACAGCAGAAAAAGGTTATAACTGGTAAGCCTAGTTCCAGCTCTACAGTGGAAAAGGGGTATGATGAGCCAGCCTGGTTGCAGCTCTACAGTAGAAAAGGAATATGATGAGCCAGCCTGGTTCCAAATCTATAGTGGAAAAGGGGTATAATGAGCCAGCCTAAATCCAGCCATACAATGGGAAAGGGATATATCAGTGGAACACAACACCATTCCCTTCACCAGGATGCTGTGCTGACAGTGAAACACAAACCAGACCAGAGGATAGCCAAAAAAACCATGGTCTCTTTTCATGCCTTTTAGGAAAAGGGAGCACTTCGCTTGACGTCTTATTTGTGCGTGTGGTGGGCAGATCTCACAGTGAGAGTCTTGCCTCTTTCATGGGAGAGGGCAGAGCTACTGAGCCAGCATGTATATGCGGTTAAACCGGCGTGGCATTACAGAGGAACACATGGACAGAAGCACAGCTGCTAGACTGAACACAAACTGCCGGACTGGAGCCATCCTGTAAACATATCTTTTTCATGCTTGAACAGAACAAACCAAAAAATGTAAACTAGTTTCTCATCACTTGTGTATATATATAATCAGCGAAAAAATGATCAGAAATACTAAAGTTAATTATTTCAATCTAACTATATAACTGTCCTGGTTAGGAGAGAGAAAAAATAAGCTCATGCAAAACAACTTCTTTTTATCTTTTTTGTTACGTATCTGGTTTGTTTCTGTCTTCTGTTAATACAACAAAGAAAAAAACGGCGGTTTAAATTCAAACATAGCATAAGAATAGCAATCAACCGAGTCATTAATTCGGCCGTGACTCAGTCACTGGGTCACATGGTCTGGGATAGCCGTGGGATTGGATGGCTGGCTTTGCTGAGATGGGAATCTGAGAAAAAAGAACGGCAATGCAATAACCATTGCATAGGCTAGAATTGTGAACTGATGAGGTGAGGAATGTGTTATGTACCGCCATAAAAACATCAGGACGGTGTCAAAGAACCCCTAAGACCATTCCTCAGGAGGGTAACGTACATTCAGGGATCATAACATTACTCCTTCTGCTTCACATTTCTGATTGTAACATTCTGCAATGGAATGCTGTTAAGTTCGAATTGGAGTCACAATTTCTGGGATATTGTTGAGAGGGATTGTCACTGATACATTCAGACCTGGAGGTGAAAAAAGTTATCTTTTTGCTTGCTTTTTTTTTGCCTTTTTTGGTATATACATGTCCATTTGTAGCGTGGTACATATATAAATGGGTATGATGATCATTCAAATTCTACTGAAAGCTCATGCTTGTTTTTTTGTTGTTGCTTTTGTAATGTCCTTAACTCTTGACTTCCATTGCGGGGTATTCAGGGTTAATAAAGGAAAAGCCCTCAAACTCGTCTTGGTCGAGGTTCATGATGACCTCCTGGTCGGGCGGGGTGAGCACCGGGGGGTGGCGCGTGAAAAAGCGGTCAAAGTTCTCGGCGTCCCGGCCACACTGCAGGGAGGGAGAAGAGAGAACAAGAGAGGGATGTGATGGGTTGAGGTGGATAAAAATGGAGGGAAAAGAGAGAGAGAAAGAGAGAGATAAAGAGAGAAAGAGAGAGAAAGGAAAAAACACAGTCCAGGAGAAAATAAATATGAAAAGATGAATCCAGACGACGACTGCAGATGGCTTATGGGACTGTATCTACAAGCCCTTGTTGTGGATACATACAATTCTGTTTACTGACTGGCGAGCAAGGCTTCACGAACCCCAGTGGGTGTGGCTATCACATGTGGATGTGTGACTCACTGGTTTGAACCAATCAGCTTTGCTGTGGAAAGCAAAGTCTTTTGATTGCTTCAAATGAGTCAGTGATTGATAGCACATTACAGTGTTCGTGATACCTCACTCTTCCATTGCTAAAATGCAGACTGAAAGCATGAGTTTTTGGAGGTTAGCTGACGGTTATTGTAATTCTCATGTAGTTGTATTAAATTAGGACTTCTCGCTCCTTCGCTTGAAAAAGGCACCTATGGCAATTCTACAAGGAACTGAAACCCAGGGAAAGTGATTGTACAGATGTATCAAGTATTAGTAGATTTACATTTTAAATGATAATTGCAAAGTAAACCCCTGTTCATTTTTCAGAGAAAAGCCCTAGGTGCCTCTGAAATCCACAATATCTGAGGCTCAAATCTGTGGCCAGCAAAAAGAACCTTAAGCCCTGGTCACACAAAGAACAATTAAGACATCGAATGTAACAACAAGATATGAAAATTGCATGAACCAATTTGAATAGGGTTGATCCCACCACAGCTATAAAAATGAACTTAAAGAGAGCTATTGCTGAGATCACTTTTAGAGCTATTGTACAGTGTTCCTGTGATAAAACATATTGAACCAATTAGTGCCATTTAAAAACAATTATGAGATAGGGCACTTGAATGAAACTGATTGACAGGTGTGTTAAAATTCTGTGTTTAAAAAACTGGTGAGACTCCTGGCAAATAATACACTTATTATGGTTTATAGTTGTCATTATCATTTTTAGACTCTTTAGATGATTACTTTGGCACGGGCATCGATAACATGCCCCAGACAGAATGCATCAGCAGTCCATTGGTGGAAAGCACAACAGTTTCACAGCCACTCAGCCAATGGGAGCCAATGCCTCCTGCTCCCCCATGTGTGCATCCTCAACTAACAAAGCCAGGTCCAAGAGAACAGCATGAGGAAGGGCATGTTTTACAGTTTTTGTCACACTTTCAAAGGCTCCTGATTGGACATCTTTTAAATGGGCCAGAGCATATGCACCATGAATCTGAGAGCTTCCAGCAAAGACCAGGACACATTCCCTCTAATTAGCATTCTGCATTATCCACTCAGTTGAAATACAATCCAAGATTAAATTTTGTTTCATACAATGTATAAATGCAGCATTATGAAATCAGTTATACTCAGAGGGTGGATGTTATGAAAAGATGGTGGTTTCACACAGTGAGATCATACAGTGCACACGAGACCACATTGCACAGTTTGACGATCTGGTTCACACCAACGGTAAAGGACGAGGTGGTGTTCGCCCACCTTCAAACCCCTTCTGTGATCGCCACATCCAGACAGGTTTACGCAACCGGGACAAAGAAAGGTGACCTTAGACATTAGAGGTGGCCTAACGGGCATCACGTCGTCCCTTTGCCACACGGAGGTGGGCCTGTAGTTTCAGTGCGATCTCTCCAAAAATGCAAAACATCTCTCACACAGCAGTACTGCAAAGAGGCAGCATGCTGCCAAAAGCCCCCTTTAAAACAATGAAATATCCATTAACAACCCCAAATGAGGTACTTGGATATATTTAATTCTGACGACAAGTCTAGGCTCGCCTCTTTCAGTGTTTTGGAGGAATCACACGTTTTGCCCCCAACCCCGATGTCAATGTAACAATTAGAAAATTTTATTGATGTTTTCACTGTCATTTGGGGAATGTGTTTTAAAAAAATACAGAGTAAAAATCAGCTCTATAGAGTGTAAAAATATCATTTACTTTTACTTACATGCATTCTCAAATATGTTATTTAAGAATGCATACAGGAAGGTAACAATTATGAATATATTCTGTAACATAACCCATATATTATGATGTACTATAATACCTCTTCTGCGCATTTTGGATATCATATTTTATGAGGTGTTAACATGTACTGTTCATGAAAGAGTTAAGAGGATCATTCATCATTAGCATTTTCCACTGCTGATCAAGCCAGCGCTAGTGAGTGGGTTACTTAACGCTTGCGATTCACGTGAAACTTGCAGCAAACACCGCTCCGTAAAGCAATATGTGCAAACTGCATGCTGTTGCTCATATTGTCAGAGGCAGAAATCAACTGTCATAGAAGAGGGTATAACGACTTTATCAGCACAAACCCCTGGCATTTGAGGTGGTGTACTTTGTGTGGAATGGAAAAACAAGGTTGTGTCTGTGTGGCCGTGTTCCTGTTTCTGCGTTACCAGTTCAGACACAATTGGGGTCAGCCTTTCGTGGTGGCGCGGGCATGCCGTGTTTAATTTAATTGGAGCACGATGACCGGCGGCCGCGACAAATGGGGTCTCCCGGACGGGACACTCCTGAACCCGACGAATCAGCCAGCGGTGTCTCCCGCGTTCCATCAAGGCCTGAAATTAAGGCAAGAGCTTTTCGGTGTCCTTCCAGAGCTGCCTGTCACCGCCGATTAGTGTCAGGGGCTCGGCGCGTTGCCGGGGAACAGGCCACCGCGGCTTATCGTGTGACAGCCGCCTGTCCGCGAATAAGGGCAGGCCGCTCGCTGCACGAGTCCTCCTTTCCATCCTGTGCTGACCGCCATGCTACTCCCCCTAAAACCCTCCCTTCCTTGTTTTAAGCTGCCTCTTGCACTGTTTTCAGAATGTTATCATGATCACTAATTTATCCTTCAACCATCAGTGAAATGAGTTCATTGGGAACAAAATAAGTGATACACTTAATGGAGAAAATGATAAAGTAGCAGAAAATAAACCTCAGAGTGTGTGTAGGTGGATACATCAAACACAGCAGTCCTTAGCAGGTTAATCTGTGGCACACCTAGCCAAATACTTTGTCTGGGGTTTACACAAGTCCGCCCCAGGGATCTGTTACACCACATCTTCACCATCTTCAGATTCAGCTATGCTTCAACATGACCTTTGCAATGATATATAAAGTGAGTGAAGAGCAGTTCATCTCTGTTGGAAGGTGACAGGTATAGACACAAGATAGTGGCATTTGAAAGAATCTGAAAAAAAAATGGAAATGACCACTTTTAAATGCCTCTGAGCTGATGTGGTATGGGCCAGTTCCACTTGAACATGGTCCATCAGAACACGGCATTACAAAAGCTGCCTAGTTTTTCCTCTGTCACTCAGGGGGCAGTGATCTCTCTGATTGGCTGCTGCAGAGGGCAGGAGGGCTCCTCCAATGAAGTGTGATTGGTTGCATTCCCCAGTGTAAGCTGGAAGGGCAGCTCCGGCCTTCTGTAGGTGCAACAGACAGCTGCCATTTCCCCACCCAACCAAATCCCGCTTCCACCCTTGGGGACCTAATCAAGGTTGATCTTCTCTTTGACCCACCTCCCCCACCTCAGTGGCTCACGTTTCACTAGGACAGCCAATGAAAAGTAAGTACTGTTGAGATATCCACAGCCTTCTTGACTTCGAAAGGTACGTTCACACTGAGGCTAGCTACTGGTCTGGAACTAATCCTGCAGTGACCGAAATCTGTCGGTCTGGTTTCCATTGCTTTCACACTGATTTCTCACAATAGGGGGTGGCACTTCATTCAGAGACGAAAAGATGAAGTGATAGGAGCTATTGTTAGCGAGTGTGTGATTGTGCCTTTAGCTGCTTCAAACTGGCCTGCTAATACCCAGACTCCCTCAGGAGGAGGCCTGGCTCATCAGTGTGGTTTAATACCTGGGGAACGTGCTTCTCTTAGTCAGTTTTGTGATAAACGCAAAGAAATTGCACTTTAGAAATTTAATTCAGTGGGACAACAACAAATGATTGTTTCAACTTTAGACCTACATTGCTAACTTCAATTTATCTAACAACTTCATAGAAATTTGAAAGATGGCCCGTTTCGTTTGAACACTACAAGTGATTTGTCACAAGCAAAAAGGCTGGTCTGCCAGATATCACTCCATTTGTAGCTAGTGAGGATTAAATTAAGCATTAAATCTTGTCAAACTCATGATACCAAACAACAGTAAAACCGTTAACTAGACACTCAAGCTACAATAGCTGACTAAAACTAAGTCAATAGATAGCATGGTTTGTGTATGGGTGACTTGTGCTAGATTCTTGTGCAAGGGCAAGTAGCTAGAAAGAAAGGTCTGCGGCACTCTCAACTAGGAGATTATAAAGGTATTATAAGGCATTTTTCTATTATGTATTCTATGTTGCACAAATTTAACTACCTAGCTTGTTAACCTCCTCTGTGATTTTCAAATAGAACTGAATTGTTGTGGAAGCAGGTGAAGGTGCGCAAGCTGTGTTTGTGTTGCTATGGCCTGCTGATATAGATTGGGAGTGTATAATCCAGCTATTACAGTTCATGCGAGGTTGATCATCAATACATTTTCCTTTGCACAGATTAGACAATTTACCAATTAGAATTTGTAAATGTAGCCAATTGATAATACGGGATAAAGGAGTAACCTGCACAGTACATTATAAGATTTCACATCAAGTACATCACTTTGTTTTAGTTTATTAAATACCTCACCCCTGCTTGTTTCTTTAACCAAGGGTGAGGGCTGCCTGACCCTCCAGCACAGAACTGTGGGGCTGCCTACTTTAATACGCTCTCTGCCTTCCTTCATTAATGAGGGGTAGACTTGGCCTTTGTTTGACAGGAAAACACACAAAGAGTCCTGGGTTGTTCTTTTTTTTTTTTAATGGGTGAGCAGCCACTCAAAATGATCGGATCAATTAAACACCCCCGGAGCAGCACAAAGGCCGAGTGGTCTTTTTCCGGACGAGCCCGAGTCGAGGCGGTGCGGGCAGCGTAGCCTGACGCGCCTGACAGCGCCGCAGCTCACGGAGGACTCATCTGCCAGCGAATGCGCCTGTAAACCACACCCCCCCACCCCCTACCCCCACCCCCTACCCCCACTCCCACGTCTCCCCCATGTACACTCCTAACAAGGCCGCTCTGCAACTGCCCATCTCCCCCCCACACCCCGACGTGGCTGAACGTCAGCCCAAATGCCAGTCAGTGCTGGCCAGCGAGCTGCAAAGAGGGGAGGCGAAAAGAAAAAAAAAAGACTTGCCTCATGTTAATTCACATTATACAGTAATGCTTTTTATCTGTACAGTATTTTGCAGAGTTGAGAGTGCTTTACATGGGGAAAAATGAAAAGATTAAAACCAAGATTATAGCAATTCAAGCTGAAACAACTACACAGGAAACCAAAAAACAAAACAAAAAATAAGCCACAGAGTGGTTTTGCTACAAATCACAAGGGTAAGTCACTGAGGGGGAAATTTAAGAGAGATGTGAAAGTATTGATGTTCTGTGCATGTTTGATGAGGAGGGATTGTCTATCATTATTCACAGGCTTCCCGGTTTTAGTTACAATCACTCATCAGCTGATCAAACCAAAGCTGTATCTAATGTGGCTTTACCTTTGGGCACTTAACATCATGTAATTGTAAGTACAAGTAAGAAATGACTGTGATTATGACATCAGAGGTCATAGGTCAGTTGTGAACTTAAAAGCTTTTTTCTTTCCTGCTGAAAGGATTTCATATTAAGTGCTCAAAGGCAGCAAGACCAGATTAAGCAGAAAGGAGTTAGGTTCCAATGAAGGGTCGTTATACGAACTGCCATGTTAGTCCTAAAAAACGACCAACATGACCAACCTGGTCATTATATATATATTATATATATACACATACTTCAGTATCTCCTCAGTTGCCTCTCACTGATAGCCTCCGGCTCTAATATTTCCTGTTCCAGCTGTTCCTGCTTCCTGTTTCACTGTTATTGAGTGTGAAGTGTGTTGGGGGTGGTGGAAAAAAGGAGAAACTGATGATAGGAGACAGGGGGAGAATGTCACCTCACACCCCCTGCCAAGGGCCCCTCTTCCCTGGTCACACCGGAGGGATGCATCCTGCGAGTCCCGTCACCACGTTCGCCTCCTCCACAGCTAACAGCTAATCACGCTACCCTGATCACGGCCGCAGTGTCCCTCGCCACCGTCCTTCACCTTCTGAAAAATCACCTCGTCTCACCGCACCTGGGCTCGCCGGCCTCAGGTGCGCACTAATCCGCGTCTCTGGACTGACACCTGAGGCGCATCTTATCGCTTCTTTCTTTAGTTCTGCTAACAGCCACCAAAAAGTCATTATGTCTCATACTGCAGTCGTCATACTTTCATGTTACGCATTCTTGGTCTAATTATTCAGGATGGCTCTGTGCTGCACTTTCGGTAGCTGTGTGCTCTGAACTGTATTGCACCTGCAGTGAAAATCCATGTGACAAGACAAGCCCTCTCTGAATGCAAGCTTTCTGCTTGCTGCATTACCCCCTCTCATTACAACCTTTTGCCAGGTCCTTTTAATGCCAGTGACCATTACATTATATACATTACATTATATACATTACAATTAGCAGACACTCTTATCCAGAGAGACTTCCAGCACAATCGAACATAAGTGTATCCATTCAGTTAAACAAGAACTGGTGCCAGATCAGGCTAACAACACTCCCAGACCAGTAAGTGTGTGCATAACACTATTCAAACCCTACCACAAGTAGGCAACCTGACAAGGCAACGGAAGCCAAGTACACTATGACCAAACTCTTTCCTTCCGATTGCAGTGCATGGTCCCGTCTGAAGACCGACAGAAGCTCGGGTGCAGTGGCACTCCACGACCCCCCCCCCTTCCTCCTACGTACCTACCTGTGATCATACAGGGGCGAGGTTTTTAAGCAGGCAGGGTTAGGGCGGGGCCGAAGGGCTCGCACTTACTGCTTTTGGTTTGAACGGCGGCTGCACCTCCTTGTTCTCCAGCTTCTCCCAGTCCATGTAGCGGAAGAAGCCGTGCTCCTTGATGTCGCGCTCCCCCTCGGGGCCACAGCCCAGCCGCTTGGCGGGGTGTTTAGTCATCAGCTGGAGCAGAGAAGCAGAGAGGTCAAAGGTCAGCGTGGGGCCAATCATTCCAGAAACCCTTTCAAAGAGGCAGCTCATCCAAAAATCCGTCGGTAACATACACAATGTCAATTAATAGTCAGCTGAAGAAAGGTTAGAAAGCTTGAAGCAATATTTGCACACACAGCAATGATCTAATGGGCTAATTAGCATCCCTTGTTTATGTGTTAATTGGGTTTAATTGAGAGAGCATAAGGCACTTTAAAACTGAAGTGCATAATTGTGTCGATGAAGGCACAGTGGTGGCTAGATGCTGGGTTTTGGGAATAAAACAATTTTTTTGGAGCTAAGTATGCATCCCATCTCCTTGTGCAAATGTAGTTGCATTCCTCTGGCTGGGGGAGTATTTATTGATTACTATTACTTTTGTTTATGGGATTGCGTGGATATTTTGTGATCAAATAGTTCTATTTTATATTATGAATATACATTATCAAATATATATAAGTCCTGTGGGTTTCACATATAATAATACATTGGCATGTGTCACTTTTTCATACATGTGACTGTCCTACCAATCTCCTCATCTCCAACTCCAATTATTTGATGCAAAAATGTCCCATGGGGCCACACGCACATGCTCATTGGTCAAAAGTCAGTAAATCACATTCAGGCCATTCACTTTCACACTCAATGAAATTGTGCTAAAAGGACAATTGAGACAATAAGAATTTACTGAAAAAAGACTCAGATTAGGAGCTTTCTTTTTATTACGTCACAATAATAACCCCCCTGACAACCTCCCCCAAGAAAAGGCATTTTTTATGGTTACAAAATGGATGAGTGCTTTATTCCACTGAGTGAATTCCTTGCATGCTCTGTGAGATTAGAGACAGGCAGAGCTGAACAATTTGCTGCCTCTTGGTGGGCACCTCAGTGAACATAAAAATTTGATGTCAGAAGTTGTCTTTGGAGGCTTTCGTGTTTTTGAGGGGCCAGACGAGACAGAGGTTTTAGACTTTAACCCTTTCACACCATTGCATTAAGTCACAGGACAACTAGAGCCATTATTCTGCCTATTACCATTTGGCATATATACCTATTTGGATGTGGAATGTATTTTGAAGGTCTCTGTTAAGAGTGAAGCAGTTGTCAAGAGAAGAAGTTGCAGTCCTTTTTTGTGGTCTTTTCACTGTATTGGTCCATGAAGTTAATAGGAGACCTATTGCTCCTCTAAAAATAATAAACCTGGATCAGGTATTCAGTCAGACCCACAGATATGAGTTTTATGAAGTTATTTTATGGATGTTCACTACATCATTGACAGAGGTTCTCTAAGAAAAGGACACAGGGAAAGTGTTTGGTTGGACCTACCAAACATTAGTGAATTGCTTTGTATGGGCCACAGAACCGGTGTTCACTTGGTATGGCATTACAAACTTTTTCAACTAGGTATTGAAAATACACTTTTATTTAGGTTTGATTAACAATGGATGCGCATGGATCAGAAAAAAGTAGGTGGCTACATTCATAGAAGGCCTGCACTCAAAGCAAATACCTCCTGCATCAAACAAATATAACTCCTCAGAATCTCTTTTGTCTGAGCAACAATCAGTGTTTTGGTCAAAGGGAATCTAGTGAATATTCATGCAAAAATGAGGCTTAAAAATTTTGTTTTTCCATTGGCAGTCTTTATGTTCCCAGCTCTAAAATGTTACCAGTGCCACTCTGAAACCCTACTTCCCTGAAGAAGATGGGGGAGAAAGTTTGAATTTATCGGCCCCATCCTTTGTGAGGACGTGCTGAGTCTGGATCTTTTACAGACACAGCTGCACAAATAGCTATCGACTTCACCCAGGAAAGGAAAACTTCAGAGCGATATTGAGTTTCATGTAGGTAAGCATGCTGACCGATCATTGTAAGGTTAAGCTACCAATCTGTTTTTCAAAGAGTGGTCTTATGTGACATTTGAGACATGGTAGGAAGGGTTGGGTTGGCGCATGCCTGCTCTTAAATGGATTTGGTCAACAAACAGTTTCCTTCTCCTCCACCATAACCATTCACAACTTCCTGGTTAGCAGCAGCCATTGACACATTGGCTGAGCTCTGTAGATTTGATGCCTGTTGCTAAGGCAATCTCAGGGTTCCCTTTGTAATTTCACCTCCCAAGTCCCAATTGTAAGGTTTCCTCCCTGGCATCAGCTCTACACCAGCTGTCACTGTGGCATGGGTACCAACCCCCTGGAGCTTTCCCACTCCATTGCAGATTAAAACCTGCAACCTCCCATGTGCCATGAGACAGCTCCGCCCACTTCATCCTGCTGCTACTGATGAATATACTCATCTGTGTTCAAACACACTGTTCTGTTTTATTCTGTTTTGTCCTACAGGGAAGCCTAACCTGTAGGTCTTCTGCATCATTCTCCACCTGTGCTAGCATTACCAAAAGAGCAGCTCTGCCAGCCAGGGAATATTCATAACCCCTGAAAAATTCAGTTTTTATTCTGAATGCCAGCATGCATAGAAACTTGCATTGATCGATTGCCCTGATTTTCACCCTGACTAGCGCTACACCTCGATTAGAGTGTACGTGCCAGGCCGTCTGTTTCATTAGAGAGGCTGGTGCAATCGAGCGGCGCGTCTTATCTGACATCAGTGCACTCTCTGCCCGTGGCTGAGAAGCATGGGTGGGCCACACTATTCCGGAGTACATATTGATCAGTGGGATTGTCTGGCCAATCACGCTCTCACACATACGCTCACAAAGGCAAGCGGACACATACACACACCCACATATGCAGACATAGAGGTGTATACACACACTCATGCACAGATCCTGGAGGGCTGCAGTGTCTGCAGGGCTACTCTACCTTGGTCCTGCAGGGTCTCAGTGTCTGCAGGGCTACTCTACCCTGGTCCTGGAGGGCCACGGTGCCTGCAGGGCTACTCTACCCTGATTCTGGAGGTGTTTGTAGGGCAGGTTCCATCTGAGGCAGCAATCAATTACCTGATTCAGCGCATCATTGTCTTGATTGGTCCAGCTTTAAGCGAGTTTGTGGTTTACAGAGAGCTCAGAATCCTGTGGGACTGTGGGCCCTGAGGGCAGGAGCTGAGCTGCCCTGCTGTCGTGCCGCATGACCTCTCATCAGATTCCTCAGAGCATCTCACACCGGCCGAAATTTAAGCACATTTTCATAGCAAGACATTCTCCTGCTTTGCTCCCGGACACAATTGCAGGAAAAGTCGATAACCGTGAAAATAACTCTCACTTGAGTAGGGAAAATACCCATTTTACATTGTGCAGTTCTGCCATTCTTCTCGAGCACTACAATAGAGTGCTCTCCCCGCTACTCCAAAATCTATGCCTTCCCAAAGTCTTATAAACAGCAAGCACACACTGAGCGTTCAAGGGGTGTTCTGGGAATTTAATTGGGACGTGCCATATGAATTCTGCTACAGTTTACACTCAGGGCGGAGCTTTTGAGTGTTTGGGAGTATCTCACCTGCCTAAATAAATGCTACTTCTAAACCAGAATTCGAACACTACCGAGAGAGGAGCAAACCAGGAGCAAAACATGACCAAGCGAGGGGTGAAATACAGCTTCTCTTGTTTGCTGGAATTTATACATCATCACCTTTGCATCAAGGTAGTCCGAGTTAAAAAAAAAAAGCATTAGAATTCAGAGCACCAGAAAGTTGATTCATTATTTAATGCTTACATTAGCATGAATCCATTAGAACACGGGGTCCCCATGGAAACCCGGCTACCGTTCTCGCTTCGCTCGCCCATTATGGCTCCCGGAGGTGCCGATGACGCGCATTTCCCCTCGGTAAGGGAGCGGTCCTTCGTCCCGGGGTCAGACGGAGCGAGCGAATTGAGGACGCGGAAGGCCAAATTTAATCAAGGCTTCAGAGGCGCTAATAATCCCGCACATCTGGCGCGTGAAGGGGCCCTGCCTCCGATGAAGTGTGAGCTTGCCCTTGTGAGGAAAACAGCGTGCTGACTCGTACGTGCTCGTGCGACACATTGAAAAACTGCGCACTGCGCATGCCAACACTGAGTACATTTTAAAATAAAATGTATACATTTTTACCAGAGGTGGACACCCCGGCTTCAGAAAGTAAAAGTCATACCATGTATTTGTTCTAGCCATTCACTAAACAAGGTGATTTCACTAATTAGCTCCTCTATCTGGCTGAAGAGTTGAGCTAATTAAATTCAGCTGGTGTAGCGCATGGGTGGAACAAATACGTGGCAGGACTTTTACTTTCTGAAGCCAGGGCTGTCCATCTCTAATTTTCACACATGTTCACATGAGTATATGAGCCATACTGGTGAAATGTCAAGTCAGATTTTTTTTACAGTTCATAAGGCAAATCAAATTTGTTGTTTTTGCAAAAATGTTTTGATAAGATCAGATTTCAAACCTTGTAACTGGTTTAGTTAGTTTAGTGTGATAGTTGTAGGTAGCTCAGATAATGTGATAAAGTGCCTTTTCATATTTTTTTAAAAACTCTTCTCTTTGACAAGGGGGTGGCGTCACCTTATGTTCAGGGCCACTTTACATGCGGTATTTCTGGTTTTATTAGTTCAAAACCATGCCTCCATTTATGCTTGTCCTCCACGGTGGTTTCTCAGCTATTGCACCCAACAGGACAAAAAAGAGGGAAAATGAAAGAGAAAAGAGGACAAGATTAGTGGCGGTGATGGCGTTAAACTCTGGGGGGGGGGCTGTGGAGTGTGCTGGGACACCCTTCGCGTTTGCAGGATGGGGGTGTGGGGGAGGGCAGAATTTCCCCAGAACAAGCCGGCTCATTTCAAGCCTGACTGAGGACGCCTCGCCAAAGTGCCTCTTCCGCCTGGCGCTTGGGAAAGTTATTACTCTGACAACCATGCGAATGTTTTAATTATGATTCCGCGGCCCTTGTCCCTCTGAGAGCCCCTGCCCACTGACATGTGGAGGGTACCAAAGGGGGTGGATCCATGCCCCCTTAAGAAAGAGCTGTATGTGTCAATAGACAACGCGTCAAGATGCCCAACATACGCTTCAATTTGCATATACTGAAGCTGGAAATACAGCAGGCGATTTATTTTTATATCATTTATTGTGAGGGTCAGTCTCTGTCCTCCCTCTCATATTCCTGTTCTTCATTCCCACTCACTCTCCCTTCATTCCCCCTCATTGCATTTCCATTCACCTTCACTCTTTTCTGTTTCCTGCCACTCCCTCTTCAGGGAATGGTCAGCTGGCGCAGGGCATACATTTGTGAACGCCTCACTCAGCAGGCGTTGGGAGATTTCGTGAATAAGAGCTAATGAATGCACCCTCATGTCGTCACGCACACGGGCTCACAATGAAAATCAGACGCTCTGCGGAGCAACTGCAACAAGAAGGTCACAGGCTGGGCGAGAAGAGGAGGGGCTTTGATACGGCTGTTAATTTGGGGAAGTGAGGGAGCTAGCATGTTTACAAGGCAGACACTGCCCAACCATGCACATCACACATGGTGGCTTCCTGAAAGCGATTTCCCTACTGCTGAGTCTACAGATTATCAATGTTCTTTTTCCCCATTAAGAACATTACAATAAAATAAAACACTGATGAATTTATTCTCTCTCTTTCTTCTTTTCATACACATATAATTTATATATAATGGCTTCCCTGCCCTCGGCCCTGACGGTGTTCCAAAGGAAAAGGGGCTTGTGGGAATGTTGTTTTTTAGCCCTCATCCCATCTCATTACTTCAGTAATGCTATGCCTGACATTTCTTCATTCAGTATATGTCAGCAGTGATCCAAGAAACAGTGAACCTGCTTGAGCAGTTGGATTTGTGGATGTGGATATGGGACAGGATTGTTTGGACCACTTACCCCTTTGCAGATGGCCACCGCCTCCTTGGACATGGACTTGGGGTAGGACACGTGGTGCTCCATGATGGACTGGAACAGCTCATCCTCGTCCTCTCCGTCAAATGGGGGCTGAAAGGCAGACAAGGACACAAAGTTTCCCTCAGCAATGCACACACACAAACATACACACAGGCAGCTACAAGTCTGCTCTACCCATAACACAACAGACTTCCAGTAAATTGAGTGATTAATATCTTCTATGCTGTCCAGTATTATGAATCTATACTGGAGGGCAGCTGTGCATACAGGGCTACTCTACCCTGGTCCTGGAGGGAGACAGTGCCTACAAGGCTACTTAACCTTGTTCCTGAAAGAGCACAGTGTCTCCTAGGCTACTCAGCCCTGGTCCTAGAGGGTTGCATTTGCTATGGAGAGTTGAGAGTTGGAGCATAGCTGCAGTGAACAGCATCTGAGTAGCCAACAGAACTTCCCACAAACTTTAGAGAAAAACACAGAACCTTCTTCTAACTAGGGCTGGAGAAAAAAAAACAACAAAAAAAAACAGAAACATCAACACCAAGGCTTTGCCGTTGAGTTTTCTGTTCAAAAAACGCTCTTTTATGGATCATAAACATTGCAGGCTGTTTGTTTTTTAAAAGATTTATGAACTTCTGAGATAAGGAGTTAATAACGCCCGATTCCCAACGGGTCCCCAACTCGCGAAGGTTCCGCCTGCGTTATTTACTGAGCCCAAAGCCTGCTCGCTCCAGAATAACTCATAAATTATACAACGCTGGAAAGCCATGAAACATTCCTGTCAGTCCCTGGAGAATTGGAGCTTTTAATTACTATAAACTGACCTTGAATGAGAAGTTATTCATGCCCAGAGAACCATGGAACGTCAGGACATAAGCCGTCCGTGCACTCGCAGCTCTTTCCCCTCCCAGCTCAAGTCTCTGGCGACTGCACGACGTTGGCTGCAGTCACACATCGACCCTTACCTGTCCAGCCAGCATCTCGTAGAGAAGCACGCCAAAGGCCCACCAGTCCACCGACTTTCCATATGGCTGGTAAGCGATGATCTGGAAAATGGGGGTGGGTGGGTGGGGGATGTGCAGTTCAACACACTGAGTAAACAGATGGCTCTCACAACTGGGTTGCTGATAAATGCTCAATACACAGTACATTTAGATCACAGAAAGTTTCCCTCATTTTATTCAGGGAGCTGCTCTTGGTGCACTTTAATATTCCAGTGCTTATATATGTAGGCCATAACAAAGTGACTTCACTGCTTCTGCTCGGAACACAGCTCCTTTAAAAAGTTAATGAGCGCTGAGGCATCTATGTCATACTCCTTTAACTCTGAAGATCTAGGAATGACATGATGTGTATACGCACACACACACACGCGCACACACACACACACACACACACACACACACACACACACACACACACACACGCACACGCACCTCTGGGGCAATGTAATCGGGTGTGCCGCAGAAGGTCTTGGTGGTCACCCCGTCCCACATGTTCTCCTTGCACATGCCGAAGTCGGCGATCTTGATGTGGCCCTCGCAGTCCAGCATCACGTTATCCAGCTTCAGGTCCCTGTGCCACGCAGACGTGGAGAAATACAAGCTTGACCTCTGACCCTCACCCTTTGAACCTATCAGCATGATTTCACGCACTCTCCCAGGTGCCGCTTTAGAGGAACTGCAGGTAACGCAGGCAGGTCCTGCTCCACGCCTTCAGCGCGTGTCACAGGTGCAGGAGCAGAGGCTCGTACAGAGACAGTGAAAGGGTCCTGCACTATTCATGAGCGCTGTCTGTGTTCAGTGTAACTGTCAAAGGGCAGGATGTTGGTGCTACAGGGACTGCAGGAGGGCCCGGCGCGACTACATCGCGCTTTGCCTCGGCTCAGCGCTTTACATAAAGCGCAGCCATGTTTCACAGATCTAAAGAGAAAAGAAGGGAAAAACACACCCCACAAAGTGCATTCATTTATGGTGCTAAATGTCTTTGAACAAGGACTTTATACAGACAAAAATATTAATCAGAAAACATTACTATTAAGAAGAAGAAAAACAACAACCAGAACAGCAACACCATTTATAATAACCATAATAAGAGCCGCTAATAGAGATTTACATTTCCATTTTGTCACTTGGCAGATGTTCTTATCTGGAGAAATGTAGAAGATACCTTTACATGTAATGTTACATTTACATGGTTATAAATAAAATGGTTATAATTCATTCCTAGCAATTTGTCCAGACATCCTCATCAACAACAGCTTATATAGTCTTAATGGAGTTTCCACTATGAAAGAGCAGTCACACTGATCTGTGATCACTGTCACCACCCACCAGTAAATGCACCTCCCCCCTCATGCTGCTACCAAGCAACTACCAGGCAGACAGTGGTGCTGTGGTTCCGGAACTGGGCTTGCCTTCAGTGGGTTGCGAGTTTTAATCCCTGATGGGGCACTGCTGTTGCAGCGAACTGTCTAACTGTCTCAGTGGGATGCTTAAGTGGGTAATGTGTGGAAACTTACGTAAGTCCTCACTCTACGCCCAGAGCTCAAAGCTCGCAGCCACACTCACCGGTAAATGATGCCTTTCAAGTGCAGGAAGAAGAGGCCTATGGCAATCTCTGCAGAGTAGAACCTGCCAACAGAAACGCAACACAATCCAGCTTTAGAGTGCTCTCCTCTAATGAGTGTGACATCCTCCTCAGTGTGACATCACAATGTAGGCGGTACATGTAGGTTGTAGACTGTACAATGTAGGTGACATCACATAGGTAGGTTGTACTAAACTAAACCTACAGACAGCATACATGGGGCACGTATCATGCTGTTCAGCTTATGGTATACTGCTCAGAGCCCTGACCTCTGGATCTGACAGTCATGGTTTCAAAACCCTTTGTGTGGGTTGCTGTTGTTGCAGCCGAGAGAAAGATGTTCTTAACTACCTTGTTAATGGTTCATCTGGTATTATAATCTGCCTTGCGTAAAATCATCTGCAAAGCACAAAATCAGCACTGTAAAATGATTTAAATGAAAACTAAATGTGATGATGATAACAACAATATAGGCTAAAGAAGATGGTAGACAGGTGGGCCAAAAGCACACATCACTGTCTGGAGTAGGCTTGTCACCTGTAGGTTGCAAGTTTGAATCCCAGTCGTAGACACTGCCCTTATTTACCCTATGAATCCAATGAGTGTACACACACACACACACACACACACACACACATTTTAAATATCTAGCCTTATCAGTGGGTAATGGTGTTAAATGAGAGCTGTGTGAGTTCCCTTGGAAAAGGGCATCTGCTGAATTCATGAATAATGGTAACTTCCTGTCGGTACTCGCAGCTCAGATGAACACACGCCCTGACTGCACCGGGGACGGAGGGTCTCCGGGGACAAAGAGGCATGGCGCAGAGGTCCCTCGGGCCAGCCAATCAGAGAGCCCCATCCCATCACCCCCTCGCGCCTCGGCCACGCTCCGCGCGCCGCAATCAGCCGCCGTGGCCCGCCGGCGATCCCCTGCCAGCACACGCCGCTCCGTCTGAGAGGGAAGCGATCGGGGGACGGAGCGAGGACGCGGCCACTAATCAAGGCCGAGAGGCAGAGAGAGAGAGGCTCTTTAAGGTGAAGGGGAGGCGGGGGGTGGGGGGATTGAGGTTATTTTAACAAAGGGAGGCGGTGGTGCCTGAGGCTGTGTAGGGATGCGAGGCGGCGCTTAAGTCCCTAGAGACCCCAATGTGCCCTTCCCCTCCAGGGCGTCCTGCTCACTTCGGGCGTGACCTCATGGGAGGCCTCTGTGGAAGAGGTGGGCCTAAGGAAGACCCCCCCCAGCGCAGCTGAAGGACAGAGCCCACCTTTTCACCTCATTTTCCTGCCCTGCCATTGGACGGTGGAAGTTTGATGTGCCATGGGCACTGGGTTTAGGAGAGAGGGAGAGAAAGAGACGTCCCAAGAAATAATGACAAAAATGTTGAGACGTGACCAAGTCTTTTTCCTCTAGGAGTGAGGTGTAAGGATACCTCAGGCCCAGTGAAACCCCGCCATTCGCTTTCATAATGGGGGGAGCGGGGGGAGATGGGAGAGATAAACAGAAACCAGGAATGACGCTGAAGAGAGCTGTCCTCCCCAGACAAATAAAAAGGCCAATAATCCCCTGATAGTATCCCCACGCTATCTCTAAAACAGACTGGCACATCTTTGTGAATTACCTCCGGATTTTCCCTCCCATGCAAGCATGAACAGGGTAGCATGTAAGCACACGGATCCTGGCATAGACAGAGCACCCAGACAGAGACACAGGCATGCAACACACACTAACACAGACACACACATGCACAGATACCTACGCAGACAAAAAGAGACAAACACACCAGAAACACTGTCAGACACACAAACATATATACACACACACACAAAGAGACAAATGGACACAAAAATCAACACACAGAAACACACATACACATGCACGTTGCATCTCTGTAAAGCTCTGACAAGACTAGATACTTCACAAGCACACAAGCACACTTATTAGCGCTAACATTATGCAGTGAAACTCAGGGGGAATAACATTCTCTGTCCTTGCAAGTACGGCATACACGTACCAGCAAACCTCTTTCGTTTCTCAAGTCATTTATAATATTTTCCTAGGAAGTCTTATGCTATGAAGATGTTGACTATTATAAGTGACAAAACATATTTAAACTGATAAGCATATGCAAAGCTGATGTCTCTTTGGTGTTAGAGAAAAAGTAATGGCAGTAAGTTCCCTTTTCAAGGCATTGAAGCCTGTCTGCTGATAAGAGCAGCAGGAAACGCTCAATGTCACTTCCTGTTAGTCTTTCCACATTTCCCCTACACTCACAAACCACATTCACATTCTCTACTGCCTACTTGCCCAGCATCTGTTCCACCAAAACATGCCCACCTCCCCTTGCCACGTCTCCACAGCAACTCCTCCCAGAGGTGTTGGAATAACCAAAGAGAGAAAGAGAAAGGAAAGGAAGCACTTTAATCTCCGCGACCTTTGCGTTGTGTCAGGGAAACTAATCTTGGATTTTAATTGAACACAAACACAAAGGAGCGGTGTCCAAAAGGAGGGCGACAGGTCCAGAGCAAACAGAGTCCTTTTTTTTTCTCTCTCTCTTCGCTCCTTCTGTTCTGTAAAAGTCAACCATTCCCTGTTGGCGCATTCCCCACTTAAAACCCGATGTCCTCAGAAACTCTGTGAGGATTAGTGTGCCTCAGACGATACCGGGCCGGCGAACAGTCCAAGCTTCTCCAAGCTCAACTGCAGCAAAGTCCTGGGCTGCGCCCTGCTGAGGAGCAGGCTGTGACTTGAAGATCATGGGGTCAAATCCTAGATGGGGGACACCTCCTCTGGCCTCCTTCGGTCAGGTGGCGAGGGTTTATAAACCCAAACAGCTTCAGTGAATGTCCAGCCGTGGATGCGAATAACATGTAAAACTTCAGCTGTGCAAGTCGTGCTCAATTCAGAAACCATCTCAGCAAATGAATGAAAATTATCGTAACTCTACTTCCCTAACTGTAAACCGAGGAGGCAGAAAGGACTGAGGGAAGACAGAGCTAACAGTTTCCTGTTTAGCAGTCTCTGCGAAGACTGTTTCATGAATGATTGGCAAACTGCACCCCTGGGTTTTACTGTCTTATGCAGCGCCCCCCATACCTCCCTCTGGACCCAGGGTACTCACACGGCGTGCGGCTCCTTGAATTTCCCGACCTGTTGGATCTGGTACATGAGGTCTCCACCATTGATATACTCCATCACAAAGTAAAGGCGGTCCTGCAAGGGCAAAAGAGAGAAGCGCTGTCACAGTTCAGAACCAGGACTAGAGGACCAGAACGCTTCTCTTAGGAGGGATAATATAAGGGCTCTCCAACCACGCTAGGAGGAAGTCAGGTGATCATGTGGGTACATGCTTTACAGATAAGGGAAAAGGCCAACTGTGACACATTAAGGGCAGCTGAACTGCATTTCCAAAAGGGATAAATTTGGGAAAAATGTTTGGGTTAAGAGCTGTCTGTTAGGTTTTTGCTTGGTATATCCAACCACAACCATCCCCTGAGTTCAATTTTTAAATTATCATGGTCTTTCAATAAAGATCTTAACATGGAAGTTCATCCACGATTAGATCAAATACTGTAGATTTTTTTTTTTGAACTGAACTTAAAACACAGTCTATTAAAATTTTGGTTGAGAGTTGTAGTATTTTCACCTCCAAACAGGTAGTGTGGGTGTCGATGATGAATTCCAGTATGCATAATGTGTCAGTGTATTGTGGATGAATTCCAGGATCACCAATGCATCATGGGATTGCTGCATGCCTCCCACGGTATCAGCATGATTACCTGAAGCCAGGAGTGTAGCAATGCCCTGTCACCAATCTCTGATATGCTCACCCCTCTCCTCACTCCTGGCCAATCGCAGGCCAGCAGGGGTGTATGGGCCCGCCGCTCCACTTTCTGCCACATCTCTGATTTTATTTGTTCACAGTTTCTAAAGCCATGGTAAAGCTGAGCAATTCTGTGATCCCAGAACTAATTCTGAATGTAAATCGGCCAACACAAATGAACTGTTGCACACAGCGTCTGCCGCAAAGCAATCATGCAACCTCCAACTCCTCAAAACCTCATGTCTTACCAACCTCATCCATAACAGTCAACCAGGACCTGCTGCATAACTCTGTACACTTCTACAGACATTTCTTACAGAGACTTAAACATGATGTATTTTTCTTTAAGTTTCTTAATTGCCCCCCAAACCACAGCGATAAGTCTCGTATTCTTCTTCTTCTTCTTCTAGGTTTGAATCCTTCTATTTTCCGGGGGTGTTGGGCCAGGGAATTAGAGCGGGAGAGGGATTAAGGTTTTCGAAGAGCTCGCAGCGCTGGGAGGAAATTGTCAGCTGCGGCCCATTTCTCAGGAAAGTCCCATCACCCTCCGCATTCAGTGGTTTGACATGATCAGCCTTCCGCGCAGCCTTCCCAGAATCCTTCACTCCACTGCCCTGCACAGCAGGTCAGCCCTCATGTGAGAGCAGGTTGGTAGATACACAACCTCTGTGACCAAAAGAGATTCTTACTTGCAAATTAATACTAACAAATCAAAAATATAATAATAAATACAAATAATTGTGTAAGGCCGTGGGTAGGTGCTATTGGCTACTTTCCGATGCAAAGACATAGGCAGTCACCTTACTTTACTCCTAGCACGTGCATCAACATCAACTTTGACCTTTGAGAACCCCAAAACTTCTAAAAGGAAGTCACCTATTGCCACGCAGTTATAATAATAACCAACTTGTGGTTAAATGTTAAATAATGGTGCCAAAATATAAGCATACAACAGTAACTGTTTTCGTCCTCCCACAGTGCATCAGTACTACGCTTAAGAAGAACTTATCTACATCAGGTTCACTTGCACACAGAGCTGAACAATGATCAATTGGAGAAACACATCCTTTTTATTTCTGTATTCAAATGGTGCCAGATAATGACCCATTAGAGCAGGGTTACCTGGCATCATACTGCCACGCCCCCAGTGCCTAAACAAACCACAGCCACATTACACTGAATCAGATTTTATTCAGGGTTTGGAGTGATCAGATTCTGGGCTTGGGCGCTGCATTCCTTATATATGATGCATAAGCCATAAGAGTCCATTAGCTCTGGGTACAGCAAACGCGATCTGCACCTTACTGCGAAGTTCAGCATTCAGGAGCCTAATGCTGGATGGAATGATGTTTTTTCATTAGGAAAACAGTGCCGTGTGTTGGTCTACGCCCCGGTTGAGTGTTTGGACGGGACGGGCAGAGCGGGGAGGCAGGTGGGGGTGTCAGTGAGCCCTCACCATGGTCTGGAAGCAGGAGTGCAGCTGGGTGAGGAAGGGTGGCTTGCCGGCCAACGCCAGCACCCGCTTCTCCACCATGGTGCACTCCACGTCGTCGTCCTGGATCACCACGTCCTTCTTCAGGATCTTAATGGCGTAGAGCTCCTCCGTGCCCTTACGCTCTGCCAGCATCACCTGAGGGGGAGAGCCAGACAGAGAGAGAGAGAGAGAGAGAGCAAGGCAGGTTTATAGCTGTTATTTATGTGCAATTTGTTTCTTTTTTCTTTTTCTTATTTTTGCATTATGTAACATGGTTTGGCACTAATTGCAAGTCGTGTTTTGTGCCAGTAAAGTAAATTTGAATTTGACAGAGTGTATGTGTGTGAGAGAGAGAAGGTGAGAGGAAGAGACAGAGTCTCAGAGGGATAACGTGTGTGTGTGTGTGTGTGTGTGTGTGTGTGTGTGTGTGTGTGTGTGTGTGTGTGTGTGTGTGAGAGAGAGAGAGACAGTGTGGTGTGTGTGTGTGTATGTAAGAGAGAGAGACAGAAGTTAGTTTGAAGGGACAGAAATGGGAGGGGGACTTTGTCATCAACCTTAAATAATTATCTTTTTTAATTAAAGTGCTTTTGTTTTTTTAGTTCTCTAAGGCTGCCGAACCCCAGATGACGATGACAAAGAACTGAACTGTTCTCTGGAACTCAAAACTTGAAGCTAAAAGCATTGCACCATGGTGGTTAGACTGCATTCCCCTTAGAGTGTAGTGCAGGGTTTGGCTCCTGAGGAGAACAGTGGCAATCTGGGAGAGTCAGAGCAGGGACAGGCAGGAGGCAGAGGGAGGGTGTAGCCAGGGCAAAAGGGGGTTACGGGGTCAAACAAGACAGATGGTCTTGGTGGTGGAAAAGTCCACTCACTGGAACGGAAGACACAGAGACCACAGAGGCTGTTCAGAGCCACAGATGGGCTCAGGGTGACATGACTCAACTGCATACACACCCACACCCCATCCACACACACGCACACACACACACACACACACACATACACATGTAAACACTTACATACCCACATGCATGCATACACGCACACACATACCCCCACACATATCTGTACGCACACATGCAGACACACAAACACATGCACACATATGCATACATGCACACACATATGTGTGCATACATGCACATTCATACATACACATGCACGAACATGCACATATGTACACATGCACACACAGATATGCACACAAATGCATACACACACAATCTGACACATGTGTATGGATGCTCATACCCTAACATACATAGACAGATACATGCAAACCTGTACACAAAACAATACACAGAATATGAGGGAGAGTGTGACAGAGAGAGGAAATGAAAGAGAGAGGAGGTGAGGGAGAGAATGAAAGAAAGAGAGAATGACAGAGAAAGAGAGAGAGAAGGTGAAAGAGAGTATGACAGACAGAAAGAGAGAGGCTGAGAGAAAGTGTGACAGAGACAGAGAGAGAGAAGGTGAGGGAGAGTGTGATGGAGGGAGACAGGGAGAAACAGACCAATGAGTGAGAGAGAGAGAGGGATGGAGAAAGAGACTGACAGCTGGCAGCCAAGCGACTAGAAAACACGTTTTTCCATAATCGAGAGAAATCTGTGAACACATCTGCCACTGCTGTCCTTCAGCTTCATCTCCCATAAAACTTAAATAAAATCAAAACAAAACATGAACAGAGAGTGCATTTCATTTTACAAACACAACGACATCATGGCCATATTCATACGAGAACTGTGCTGAAGCACTGTTTGGTTAACTGGGGCGTGAGGGACGTTTTTCATTCTTTAACTTCAAGGTCAAAGACAAGTTCTGAAACATTTAAGTCCAGCATTACCGTACATATAGTAACTGGCAGACTAAAAGACCTTTTCTAGCTCATTAATATGTATATATGCAAATGAGCAGGAAGAACTTGCTCTCTGTTTTTTTAAAGGATGCCAAGACTGGAAGACTTCTGACTTCATTTGTAAATGCAAAAGGAGGCTCTTTCAGCTCGAGAGAGAGGACCATCTGCTGTTCGAAAGGAGAGGACAAGCGAGCTGGGTGTTGAGCGTTTCCAAATGCTCGCGGTTCCAGTGATGCTGGTGCAGAGCACGCACTCGTGAGAGTTCAATACGTATGTGCTGTGGTGACACATCAACACGCATGCAAAACAGAGACGGGTTTCCAAAACGTCGATAATTGCGAACTGCAAACAGATCTGAATGTAGACTTGAGTGCTGCTCCAGAGCCACATATACCTTTGAGGGAATATGACCATCTCAAAAATGACATGCCTCATACCTTTTTTTTCACTGGAGTCCTATATAGCCCTATATTCTGTTATGGGACACAGTCATTAATAGCACCTCCCATAGCCTAATACTCTGCTCTGCAATCATTAGCAGTACCTCCACATGTCCTTCTGAATTGAGGAGCAACTTGTTTTCAAAAGACGTGATAGATGAAGTGCTTGAGGAACAAGGGGATCCCAGAGCCTGGAAAGGGCTAAGAGTGTTGAACTTGCAGCTCAGGAACTAAGTCACCATGGTCATGCTGGGTGGTGGGGATCAATCAACAATCAGCTGATCACTGACCTGGGATCAGCAAGTAGGGATGCGGAAATATGACACCACAGAATGTGATGTCACTGTGATATCCCCAGAAGGACTGAGAGGGGACATCCTGCCACCCAGTAAAAAAAAAGCACAAAACAAACCCAAAAAAACGCATGAGACCAAATGTGTTGGCTGTTGTCAGGGCGACGGTGCCGAGCAGGACTTTCGGTTAATGGGCCTAACAAAGGTCTGCCGGTTCGCATCAACATGTCGGTGTTATTTTAAACTCCCCGTTGCTATGGAAACCGCATTCGCCTGGATCCCTGCCTGTCGAAACCGGTACATAAATTTCCCTACCTCTTAGAAACCTTCGCCCACTGTCCTCCTCTGTCTATGCCTCTCCCCCTCCTCTGTCTTTCATGCACTCTCCCTCTCGCTCAATCCCTTCCTTTCTCCTTCAGCCTTTTGCGCCCTCCTCCTTTTCCCCCCACACACTCTCCATTTCTCCCTCTTTTACTTTATCACTGTATCCTTCTCTACTTCTCATTCTGTCTCCCTCCATATCTTTCCCTCTCTCCCTCTTTTATTTCTCAACCGTCATCCTTTTTCCTTCCCTTCCTCCCTCTCTCTGAATGTTCCAGTCATATGACACACTCAACTGTGACCTGCCAGATGAGCTTCTGGGTTTATCTCCACCCACACGCTGAACTTTGACCTTTCAGATGAGCTTCACTGGGTTTGTCCACACCCACACAATGCCTTCAGGTCATAAACACTCAACCCATGGTAAGAAAAAACAAAAAAAACAGGCTTGTAACTCAAATGTTGCTGGTTCGATTCCCCAGTGGGCCACTGCTGCTGTACCCTTAGGCAAGGTACTAAACCCGATTTGTCTCCAGCTCCATCCAGCTGTATTAATGGATAACATGTAAAAATCGTGCACTGTGCAAGTTGCTCTGGATAAGAGTGTCTGATTAGCAACATCAGTGTCAGCCATGGAATGGGGACCCTGCCGATGAGGACAGGGGACAGGAGCACGTTACCTTCCCAAAACTGCCCTTCCCCAGCACCATCAGGAAGTTGAAGTCGGACAGTTTCATGCGATCCCGGTTGCCGTTGTTGTCGAACTTGGAGATGGCGTTGGAGGAGGAGCCATCTGTTTTCTTTGTGCCTGGCCCAATTTTGGCTCTCTGTGTGGGACAAAGCAAGAAGAGAGATCACAGTCAGGTAAACATGCATGGCTTTATACTCACAGACCAATGAGGACCAAATATGGGTACCCCTGTTTAGAACAATGGTTATCTCCCTCCTTTTGTATATGTCTATATTTAAAATAATGGGAATCTTCATTTAAACCAATGGGTGTTTTCATTTAAACCGTTTAAACTGGCATCATTGAAATAGGTATCTTTAGTTTAGCATGGTGTATGTTATCTAAACAATAGGCATCTTAAATTTCAAAAATGAGTGTCTTTATTTAAAATGACGAGCATCTTCATTTAAAGCAACAGCCATCCCTAATGAACGAGCAAGCAATCCCTAAAGCAACGGGCATCCCTAATGATGGGTACCTTCAAAAAATGATGATATTCTTCTTTTTATAAACATTCACCGTTACATTTCAAGCAGTGGGTGAGTTTTGTATAATGGGTCTATTCATGGGAATCGGGATCTTTTTTTAAAGCCATGGGTTCATTTAACTGCACTGTGCATGTTTTTTTTAAAGTAGCGGCTATCCTGCTTTAAACCAATGGCGGAGTTGAGGCGGTGAGCCGTGGCGGCCCGCCGACGTTTCTCCGTGTTGTCAAACCCGTTTTCGCGCTCTCCCTGGGGGCGCGATTACGGGCCGGCGGGCGCCCGGCGGTCTGGTCTGCCTGGCTCAGAGACAGCAGACGGGCCCGCGTCGGGGGCCCATTAAGCATTCGCTCGTTAGCACATTTGGCCCGGCCGCCCAATAGGAGCTGGCTTTAGATGCGTCAGGCAGAGCTGTTCAGGAAGGCAACCTCCTGCACACTACATCTTCACCACGGTTCTATGCCACTGCAGCGTTTCTGGAGCCTTGTCTCCACT
This sequence comes from Megalops atlanticus, assembly GCA_019176425.1. Lineage (NCBI taxonomy): Eukaryota > Metazoa > Chordata > Actinopteri > Elopiformes > Megalopidae > Megalops > Megalops atlanticus. The sequence goes on from CM032893.1 coordinate 6,069,970, forward strand.
GAGCAGTCGGTGGCCTGACGTAACCTGACAGACACGTTCGATCAGACAGGTTAGGTAACTGTCTTCATTGTAAATTAGATTTCATGGGCAGGGTTTTAATTATGTCAAGAAGCTGGTTCTTTGCTTGCATTTTCTCCCACCTACTTACTGTTAAGCCTTCACTATGGAAGTCATTCAGTCTGTTATATTTTTATTTATGTATTTATTTTTTATTAAAAAACGGAAAAGTGGGCAATTGTCCCACAGTGATTTGCTGTGAAAACATTGACAACTGATAAGCGCCTTAATTTTTGGTGGTAATATTAAGCGTAAATGTTAAACACTGTCTGTTAAAATATAATTAAAGCACTCTTACATTATGTACGGAATGGGATATACATTAACAGGACATTTACTAAGGCGATTTGGGTTACGCCCTTTATGCAAGAGTATAACCACAGCAGCCTGTTAGGGAATCAAACCTGCAACCTTCGGGCTGTGAGCTGCTGAGGTTACGGGTAATCAAATTAGGGTCTCATGCTGTGAGCAAGTAAATTAAAAAAAGAAATGATGGCAGGGACATTGGGGCAGAGGAAACCAAATCTCTGAAAGACAGAGCCATTTAAAATGTGTATTACAAAAAACGATGAGTCATAACCCACACAATTTTGACTGTTTGTTCACTGCTCCCAAACACCATTAGAAGCTGTAATCAGACAGATGAAATGCCCCTTAAGGCCAGTCGCATACACCCCCTCCACATGCATGAGCAAATTAATCAAGGTAAGTAACAATTTTCACTCCCCAGGTTTTCTGAAATTATTAGGACTGCTTTTAGCTGAAGAGCCTACCTGCCTGTCCTGGCACAGGATTTAATGACTTTAAAGTTTTTCAATCTTAAAGTTGAAAAGTTTTCAAGCTGTCTTTTTTTCTACTTTCTCCATTTTGGGTTGTCACGAAAGAGTTCTAAATTAGATTGAGGTTAGGGTAATGGTTTAGGGTTCAGGGTTTAGGGTTTCTGCGCATGTGTGTTTTTCAATGCCTGTGTAATTCTGAGTTAGGCTTAGGGTTATTGTTGGGGTTAAGGGTTAGGCCAGCATGTGCCAGCATCGCTCTGTGTAATCCTAGTTTAGTTTTAGGGTTATTGTTAGGGTTAAGGGTTATGCATGTGATAGCATCACTCTCTGTAATCCTGGACTACCTTCAGGTTTCATTTTGGATGTTTACAGTGGCGTTTTGAGGTGCAGGCTCAGGGGTCCAGTCTAGAACTGGATTCCATTACCCCCACCCATCGCAGCTCTGTTTTAATGCTCCACAGTCCCATGGGCAGGAGCTCTGCAGACCAGGCCGGCACCCAGCGGCCAGCAATTCAGATCTAAATGCCATCTCATATGGTATAATTCAACACTTGCATTGCATGTTCAGATCACTCAAACGGCTACTCAAACTGACGCAGTCACGTGAAGCCGTGTTGTCTTATACATGTTGTTTATCTGATACATTGTGGTAAATGTGAGATGAGGAGCAAACCCAATGCTCCAAGAATCCACTAACCCACAGTTATAGTTTTTATACTTCTGCTCTGGAACCTGAACAAGTGATATCTGTACATCAATTTCAATGGAAGCGAGGAAAACATTATAAAGATGCATATAAAAATTATATAGGCTTTTATATGGCTTAGCCAAAGATAAACTGCAAATTAACTCAGTCTATCTTTCCCTGGGTTTTCTCTGTCTCAGCCAAATAAGCCTGTATAACACACAAATATGTGGTTACAGGATATAAAAATGATATACCTAATATCAAGACAATATATAAAAGGCATGCTAATGTAGGTTCATGCAAGCTAACTATTTTGGCCTGCACAAAAGCAAGCTTTCTCAGCACAAGATATGTTTGGACAGCTCTCAACTAATATTAGATGACCAATATTAGATGAACACTTTGCAGAAAACCAGCAGTCATGTATCTTATTCCCTTGGAAATACATTTACAGTCCTTTACTGTAAAGTAGGTTTGCGTAATGTATTCTGTATAGGATATGTACACTGCCTGGAGGGGATGCCTCTCTAGGGTAATCTAAAAGTGAAGGCTCCCGTATATTATGGAAGATTATGTGAGGTGTTAGGATGAGAGTGGGTTATATTCTGACAGTTCGATAACAGGTATGTAAATGCATATGAGGAAATGAAGGAGAAAACAACGCTCCTCTGTGACAGTGATTGTTATTGCTGCTCAGAGGGGAAAACATGTTAACAGAGCTGTTGTCTCTATGATATGACTTTGGCAGATGCAGTTCAACACACACAGACACACACACACACACACACACACACGCACACATACGCATGCATACCCACAGTGTGTGTGTGTGCATACTGTATAAACAGCGGCAGGTGGCAGTGGACTCACCTCAAACTTCTGCCTCAACTCTTCATTACCTTCCTCCCCCTCTGGTGGGACAGGGACATTGAAGTACTCCCCTTCCTCCTGACTGAGCAACTTGAACCTGGGGGGGGGGGGATCAACAGGTAGGCATTGGGTTTGAACCAAAAAATTCTGACTAATAAGTAAGATTAGTTAGGCTTACTGTTGCACTTTGTCAAATGATTTTTTTTTTTAGTTGGCGGCCCTTTTATAGCAAGGGAACCTCAATAATCACACGCACATGTTATATTTAAGGCACCAAGTGGGGGATTGGTGCCATTGTAGCTCCCAACTCATTTTTTTTATCATAAGACAAAGACAAAGTTTAGACCCAACTGGATCTTTTTGCAGTCCTTAAAACATGAAAAAGAAAACTATAGTGAGGATATTTTGAAATAAAATGATATATCACACAATAATCTATCAAACGTATTGAACTGGAATCGTGTATGAAAGGTGCAGTGCTGCTTTCAGTTTCCCCAGTCAGTGATGCGTGTGGACAGCTTCGGTTCTCATTCTTTCAAGCTGAACACACTGACAGAGCATAATCTCTCCTACAAGGACTAATAGAGGGTGTTGCATTAGAAGCAATGATTTTCGGGGGGGCTCTGCAGATGTCTCCTTTGTAATAGACGAGTGGGTGTGTGTATTTAGGGAGGAGCTCAGACAAAAAAAAATACCCACATAAACCGCAGAGTAATTTGCCCAGGCCTCAATGTCACCACAACACCCTGTGGCCTTAACTTAGAGGAAAGTGCTACTTTTTAGCATTTTTAACCTTTATAGCCCTACAAAGTAGGTTTTGATTCAGCAGTCGAGAAATTAATGAAAGGAGTTTCACAGGAACCAAAAAAAAAAAAAACAAGTGCTTGCCCAAAGTCCTTGCTCACGGTTGAGAGCACCTCCGTAACCTTAATTCTAGCAATATGCTGAGGCATAAGAAAGAGCTCGGATGGGCTGTGGCATCTTACATTCATGGGGCAGGGATGAGTGGTACCCCCTGTCCTGCTTAGTTTGCGTGGTGATAATCCCATCTTGCTGGGAGGGACGGGAGGAGACAGCGGGAGATGCAGGGGCAAACCCTGCAGACACCATGCAGCAGCCAGGAAGGCAAATTTCTGATGGACGCCCCCTGTCTCCACCTTTGGCTGTCTGTTGAAAGCACCGTCCCCGGATAGCTCTACATGAGAAGGAACCCAGGGAAAGCATCTGGCTGGACATTGCAGGCGTTTGTAAATCGACCCTGAAAGGGCTGTTGAGTTGCGCACCTGGTCTGTGTTGACCATCCAACCAAACTAATTAAATTCAGGTTCTAAGTATGCATACAATGTAAATGATAACCACAAAAAAACGCTCCTAGGACTCTATCGCAACAATAGTGGATTTAGTGGACCACAGATGGTGACCTGAGCTGACCTTCAGACTGGCCGCATGCTGTCTTTCTTTCCTATAGATCTCAGCTGTGACCGGAAGTGGCCACACCTACTGACTGCCTCACGAACTCACTGGCAAAGAGGTCCAGCAGTAACAGCGTTCTGCCTCTAGGGGGGGGTGAAAAAGGCTGCCACAGCCATTCAACCGGTGCCTGTTCAGCCCTTGTTTTTTGTTTGTTTTGTGGTGCTTCTTTTTTTTAAAAGTGCATCATCAGGCACAGCAGCAGCAGGGCCCACAGAGCTGGAGCACATTAGAGGGCTTATTGCACTCTCTCCCGCTACCCCCTCAAAGGCACATTTCCCATTATGATCTGCAGACACAGTGCTGTCTGCACGGGGGGAGAGAGAGAGAGAGAGAGAGAGGGAGGGAGACAGAGAGGGAGAGAGAGAAAGACAGAGTGGGGAGAGAGAGGGAGAGAAAAAGACAGAGGGGGAGAGAGGGAGAGAGGGAGAAAGAGAGAGAGAGGGAGTGAGAGCACGCACTTGTGTCGAGCGCTGAAACTGAACACAATAAATAATCGTCTCTCGAATAAAGGAATTAGGAAAAAATGTCAAAGAGGAAAAAATAATTATATGGAGGCGCCACAGCTGTCTGTGGATTGGAGAGGAAAAAACATCACGATTTCAGAATCCATCTCACACATTCACAAGAGGTGAAGCGGAATCCTACATTCTTATTATTATTATTATGATCATTACTATTTTCTGCTTATTAGATGCCATTATGGAGGTTGACACACATGGCTTACTCTCTGTGTGCCATCCATTCACACAGGTGGATATTTACTGAGGTAATGCAGGTTAAGTACCTTGCTCAAAGGTGCAAAAATGAGAATTAAGCCTGCAGCCTTCAGGCAAACACCTTCTTTAATCACTACGCCACACCACCAGACACCCCTTTCACAGGACTAAAGGTGGAATAACATCAAGATCAGCCTTAACCATTACACCAAATACAACACTGTTGGCTGTAGAAGCTGACAATAAGGCTCAACATCACAAAATGACTCCAAGAGGAAATCAAAAGCATGAATCAACACCAAGGTTTCTGAAAAAAAAACTCTGAGAAAGACTTTGTCTGGACGTAACAAGCATTTTTGAGTGGGCATGCAGAGACCACTGACATGACACGTGATATTTGTATCCAGCTAAACAATTTCCCTGGGTTTTTTTAAATTTAAAACTCCAAATTGATACTGATTTTAAATGATAATGGTATGCTATTGTTTGAAGGCCACTGGGTGCACTCAGTCCATAAACTATGAATATTAATATGCCATCAAGCAGAACAGAGCCCTCAGACATACAGACTGACCAGACAGTAATATATTTCCTTGATAAAAGAAAAATAAAAGACGAATAAAAAATGAGCAAACATAAAAATCCTTTATCCTGTATTCTATGAAAATTCTAAATAAACAAATGAGCCCATAAGGGTTAACAAGGCTAACTTATTAAGGAAACTGCAGGTTCAATCATGCATGTGCAACTGTTTAGTGCGCAACTACCTACTCTTTGCCAAATTCTAAACATTGCTGTTTAAATTATGCCATATCTATACTATAGACACTGATCAAGCACACTCAGAGATGATACTTTTTCACTATGTTATGTGCATGTATGCACATGGCGAAGGTATGTCTCAGCTGTACTGTTGTGACTGTATGGCTGGCCTTGAGCAGGGTGCTTAACCTAAACGGCTCCAGTAAACATCCAGCTGTATCAATGAATAATGTGTGAGGACACATTATTATTAATAATAATAATATGTCATTCATTTATACAGCTGGATATTTTACTGAGGCAATTGGGGGTTAAGTACCTTGCCCAAGCCTACAGCAGCAGTGCCCCAGTGGGGAATCAAATACATAATCAATGACTAATTGATAGAATAACACAACTCAACATAATCAAACCAGCAACCTTTCAGTCACGAGTCCTGCTCCGTAACCACTATGCTACACTGCCGCCCCACAGTTCAGGGTGCCTGCCAGGTGAATGGATAATGAAATGGCCTTATCCAGGTCTCAGCCACTAAGAGAGACTATTTGTGGTGAAACATTACGCTGGACCAAGTACCGGAAGTCTTTCCCATGATTCATTTAATGGGACATGAACGAGGCACCGACACGCTCGGCCTTGTTCCAAGTCTGCTTTGGCGGCACCCTCTTTCACGCTCTTTTCAGGAACAGGTGGTTGGCACTCCGCCTCTCTCTAATTTCTTTTCGTTTATCTTCTCTCCTTACTCTTTTTCCCCTCATATTCTTTCGCTGAATGATAAAACTTTGGATTGGCCATCTTGGACACCTTTCACCCGTTGAAGTGCATCGTCTCTGTATACGCAATACTACGTGTTTGAGACTCTTCATTACAAACGTTTTAGCTAAATCAGGTCCCTAAGTCAATGTTGTACACTGCAATCACAATTTACACTGCCAGCATTTGCTCAGTACACTGAAAATTTTAGAAAACATTTTCTTCCACAGAACAACTGGGCACCAGAACAAGCCATTTTAAAATGAATCTGGCAAGCTTTGTGTTTCTGTCTGCTCTGATAAAATAAATATCAACTGGCCTAATCCACATGCATGTGTTTCATTCATTTTGGTCACTAGCTTGAACTGGGAATGATTTGCAAGTTTGCAAAAATAACCATTACTTTCAAGGACATAGCACCCTAGTGGTTAGGATGAACGCCCTCCAAACACCTGTGAATTAAATGAGTACCAGGACAGAGATCCCGAACAGAGTGATGAGTGAAGAACTCTAAATGGAAACCATGTTGGGCAAATTTCCTGGAATATGAGGTGGTGTATCACCGTAATGAGTGTGCACAAGCAAGTCAACACTAAGATTGTGGGACTCTTGCATTTCTCATCACATTCAGAAAACAATCTCCTCCGATTGGCCCAGATGTTCCATGTGACAAGCCCCAGCCAATCGCAGTGGAGCACATGTTAGCGGTGAAACTAAAAGCAGCACACCCCTGTTGTGTGGAGCAGCAGAAGAGGCCTCGCAAATCCCCACCAAATGAGAGGGCTGCACAGCGTTCTGTCCCTGTCTGAACTGTACTGGGATCAGGAGGAAACCCCCTCCCCTGCCCTCCACTCACCCCTCAGAATCAACTCACCAGCTATTCACTCCTAACTTCTGCAGCTCTGAGATCCCGAAGGACAGCGAGCCCATGAAGTCATTCCGGCTGGTCAGGTCCCAGTCCCAGATCTCCACAGAGAGCCTTCGGTCCTTGTCTGATTCCTTCAGATTGCTGGAGTGGGGGCAAGAGAAGGGGGGGGGCAGTTAAACAAGTTAAAATCATCCAAAGTGTTCACCAGTTTATTCACTTATCCAATTACTGTTTGATTTCTCACTTTTCCAGTCCCTCAAACCATTGCCCCTTCCATTCATTCATACATACTCATTTAGTTATTTAGTTAGTGATTAGCCCATTTATTGATTTATTTTTGTTTTATTTTTTTATTTGTTGGCTCATTCATTCAACAACTAATTGATAGAATAACACAACTCAGCGAGTCCTTTTACCAATCCGTGTAGCCCTCATTACACACACAACTGAGTAAGCAAAGATGCAGAACTCCAGGTAAACCAGTCTAGAGAGGAATCCCTCACACTGTTAACCCCTGGCTTCAGCAGAGAATGTTCACTCACAATTTAAAGGACTCGTTCCACACTGGATTCAGGTTACACTTGATGGTTTTGGTCTTCTGTTTACTCTCGCTCTTAGGGTCAGGAATGAGTTTCAGCTTGACATAAGGGTCCGACAAGCCATTGGGGTCCATAGGCACCAGGTTCTTCGCCTCTTTGACTGGTCAGAGGAGGGAAGCAGAGAGAGAAGAAAAGAGAGGGAGAAAGACAGAGAGCGTGAGGAGGGAGGGAAAGAGAGAGAAGGCGTCAGGGAAAATGATCACCGTTTCTCGGGAGACAAGCCCCGTGGACCTGAGTGGATAATGTAGCTATCATTATCTGCGGGGCTTCCACCCCGGCAAGCAATTTTGGCGGGGTTTATATAAGAAGTCATGCTCTGTTGCAGTCACCAGCGCTTTCACAGCACCCTCACTTGCCGCCCACGTTCGTCTGGATTGCTTTGATTCCTGTCGCATCACTTGGCAGATTTCCGCCCTTGCTTTCATCAGTACACATCGACTGGCCTACACTCCCTCCCTGAAAGCGGTAGCATCGCAAGCTTCTGGTGTGGATACACAGCAGGAAAACGGTGGCAACCACAGACGCTGCAGACCAGCTTTGATTCGTGATCATCTGACTGTCAGCCTTGGCCCGAGCCTCCCTTTCAACTACCGTTCCATTAATGGCGACCGTTCCATTCAAGCAGCTGCTGTAATGTTCATAGAGAGACTATGTAATTCACACATGACTATTCTAATCCTAAAGGTTACCATTCTATTCATACTGTGACCATTCTATTCATAGAGCTACCATTCCATTCTAACAGCCACCATTCCATTCATACTGGGATCGTTCTATTCAAGGAATGAACACTCCATTCATACCGTGACCATTCTTTTCATAGAACCACTGTTCTATTCATAGAGGTGCCAAATTCCATTTATACTGTCACCTTTCTTTTCAAAGAGCTACCATTTCATTCTTCCAGCTACCATTCCATTCATGCACTGACCATTCTGTGCATAGGCATGAATCCCACTCCATTCACAGCCCACTCCCACAAGCCACCCATTCACATCCCACTGTCTGAAAAATATTATCAGTCGTTGACAGTGCCTTCCAATTACCATTCCACGTGTACTCCGCTCCACATTCAATCGAAGGTTGAAATTATTTTCATTTTAATTAATTTATCCAGTCTCTAAGAAAAAGAAATACTGTGACTGTTTGGAAACAGGCAGCAAAAAAAAAGAGCCTAGATAATGCGCTTACTAAAGAAAGTGGATTTAGAAAAGGCCGGTGAGTCCTAAACAAACGCTTTCCTCTGGTTTTACTTTCTGCCGGAGCCATTCCGGATGGTTTCCGGACAAGCGCCGTCACAACATGCGGCCGCTCAGTAATGGGTTTCCGATACCCCCTTCCCCCCCAGCTCTTGACAGACACAACAATTTGCATGCGATAATGCATTCAATTAATCCCGCAAGAGCAGCTGCGGCCAGAGGATTTGCCTGTCATTTGATTTAAGGGACAGGCACCTTCGCGGCGTAAACGACGCCGCAGCCGCTGATTAAAAAGGCACCTGAGGTCCTGCGACGACACACGAACGCTGCAGATGCATTCAAGCGTTTCTGCCCTTCGATCACCACATCAGAGCCACCGACCCGGCCTGCGCTCTGGAAAACAGTGCGGCCAACCAAACACTTTCCCTAGGACTTGCAGGAACCTGTTGATTCATGTCAGGCTGCGATTCGAAAAGGATGTTGAATGATAACTGGGACTGGCAATCATTAAAAGGCAATTTGGTTTGATATTAATGATACCATAATCGGGATTTTTTTGTCTTACGTTTCCTTTAGGGGAAGAAGTTTCCCCAAAACAATCGCAAACAATTTCACAACTGACTCCAAGACGACAGTGAGCCTATTAAACGGGGCAGGGGGTCAACGCCATGCGTGAGACCTTGCGGAACAGAATGGCAATATCACAAATGAAAAGAAAGAGCTTTGAAAGTCTTAAAAGCAGAGAGGGATACAGAGAGAGAGAGAGAGAGAGAGAAAGAGTGAGAGAAAGGAGAAAAGACCTTCTTAGCAGGGAATGACAGTGGCACTTGCGCTCCAGTAGTGAAGCAGTGATTAGGTTTAAGTGACAGGTCCTCGCGGCGAACGGCGGGAAATGCCTTCATTAATCTTGCTGTACACTCAGCAGATCCGCGCTGCCTCCGCGTGACATTAAATTATAAAGGACAGCGTGATGGATTCAGAATGCCTTCGCTCCGAGGGCGTGTGCACAATGCAGCGACGGCGCTCTCTCCCTCCATCCGCACTGCACAGGGACTCACATTAACCGTTCCAGGGCTTCACAGACCGTGGTATGTACAGGGAAACGCACGGCCGCACACGCACGCACACTGTTGGTCTGTATCACCCTCACATATTCGCATACATACAGATACACACAGTGCTATAGCCTAATGTCGGTCACCCTCACATATCCACATACACATACACATACACACAAACACACACACACACACACACACACACACACACACACACACACACACACACACACACACACACAAACACTGCTGCTGTAGCCCAATGTCTGTCACTCTCAAATACCCAAATACATACACATACACATACACATACACATACACACCCACACCCACACACACACACACACACACATACATACACACAGAGCAAATGCACTGAATTTTGGCTGTTCAGTTTTTGGCAATATTACTGAATAAATGAATACACTTCAATATCAGGTTAGGCAACAAAATGGTGGCAAAACTATGCCCATGAGAAATCCCCTGTGAAGAGACTGCACGCTATCATTTTCCTTCTCTCTATGAATATTCCTTAGCAGGCAGACCATACTTAGATCCTGAGCGACTGGCTTTTCAGTGATTTAATGCAATCCATAGCAAAACAACCTTTCTGCTAATAGATATTCATGAGCACCTGCCTTCACAGGAACTCTGGTTCAACAATGCCAAAACAGACCCTCCTGTATGAGTAGAGAGAGTCCAAAGTCTGGATTACTATTGATTGATTTCTGGGCTCATTACAGCATTGTGACATTGCTTCCTTTCGCTTGACACCACTTCCTGTTGTTGAACAACATCATGTTGCTCTCGGGAATTAGCTTTAGCTCTTTTGCATCCTGGGAGTTCACCAAGACACCAGACATTCTCAGCTCCGTTTTGGTATTGCCCTCACGCAAGGTCCACACATTGAACAAGCCAACATCCTATTCCGAAAAGACACCAGAAGAATTTGTCAGTTCACTTTTCAGCCGGTCAGCTGCATCCTCAGAGGACTTTCCTGCTATTCTCCTCTTCAGCCAAGCTGTACTGTGAATCAATAGAGGGGAAGCCCTGTCATAAATTTCCCTGCACTGATTAAAATTTTAAATGCTACACTTTCCCCTCAAGGACCCTGGTGCAGTGCAAACAGTGGCCAAAAGATCAATACAGAACATAAACTCGTCACTCCAGCTGCATCCACCCAAAGGAGGGGTGGGGGAGGGGGGCTTATTGCAGAGCCAATCAGCTGGCAGCTCTCTTTGGCTCAGTGGCCTTAAGTTTCATGGAGTGGGAGGGCAGAGAGGGGAAACTCGAGCGAATGAGCACAAAATGCTGAAGTGGACATTATTTTGGGTTAACTGCTTTACACTTATGAGGTATACCTAGTGTCAATCAAAAACATTGTTTTGTGTGAACCTTTATGGGCATTTATTCATTCGTTTTCATGTATTCACCATCCTTCCCATAACCTGGTTAAGTCCTGTCCCTAGCACCCAGTAGTGGATCCCTTGCTCTTACCAGTGACTGTCACCATGTCACCCAAGCCACGTTTTATTTCAGTCACATGGCAGAGAACATTTACCCTGAATTATGCAATAATTACAATCAAGTGAAGGCCTTTACATTAAAGCACAGCAAAATTATGTAAAAAGATTAAATATGCATCTAAAAACAAGTTAAAAGTGATACTATCTCCATGATGTAAGAAGCATACATGTCCATATATCATGGTAGATGACTATATATCATCATGTAATGTTACTCTGTGTGTATGTAAGTATGATGTGTATATGAATTTCTTGAATAGTTTTAAGGCACTATGAAAAGGCTAAGCCAGTAGTTATCACTACCATAGCCTTTAGCTCTGTTTTAGATTCAGCTTTCAGATGCTCTTTTATTGCGCTACTGGCTTCTCTGCTTCTGTGTTCTGGTTACTCGTCATGTTCCTTATGATAAGTCATGCCTGTTCTGATCTGGATGGGATATCTCCAGACTGGTATCCTTCATTACGGCTTTGTGAATACACTGAGACGCTGGTGACAAACAAGTTATGTAAGCATCATGGCATATGTGCATTTGAGAAACATCAGATTCCTCAATACTTCCATCAAAGATCATCT